>JAADYC010000366.1:0-22674 GCA_023338135.1 Phytopythium kandeliae | reverse complement strand
GGCGTCCCCGAGATCTTCCTGACGAACCCTTACTCGAAAGAGGTAGGTCGGGCTCTCGCTCACGCACAGACGCATCGTAACCGAGTTGACATCTGTGCTGTAGAACGAGATCATCTTGAGCCGCCGCCTGGGCTTTATCCGGCTCGCCATTCGCCACGGTGCGGACCTCGTGCCGACTTTTACCTTCGGCGAGAAGTGGCTCCACGAGTACGCTGGCATATTGGCGCTGATACACCGAGCGCGACTACTCGAGACTAACCTCTGCGTATGCATATGTGGCGCCTGCGGGGACCGCGCAGCCGCTGGAACCCGCCTCGGAGCGTCATTTCGTTCTTCCAGCGCACGCTGCGGATCCCGCTCATCGTGTTCTGGGGCAGGTTCCTGTGGATGCCCAAGCCGCCGCCCAAAGGCAAGCGCTTCGGCATCGTGTACGGCAAGCCCATCCGCACGACGCAGTGCGCTGAACCGGACGAGCTGGAGGTGTGGGCCATCCACGCGCAGTACGTGGCCGAGGTCGAGCGCCTGTTCCGCGAGTACAAGGCCCAGTTCGGCTACGACGCCGATGAGATCCTGGTGATCCACTAGCCCGTCAGAAGGCTCGGATGCTTGCTTGCTGATTGTTTCCTCAGAGTGCCGTCGCTCCGGCTTCAACGTCACTAAAACGAGGCAATGTGTCATTCACTCCCGTCCTCTTTGAACGCTCTCTTCAAGCGACCTTCGAGCGACCTCCTTGTCCGCGCGCGAAAGTTTCCCGCCATCACTTCCACGAATTCGCAGCCAAGGCGGGAGAAGCAGGCAGGAGGGACGGCTGGCGCGCGCTTGACCGCCAGGCAGCACATCCAGTCCGGGAGCGACGATGGCGCAGCGTGGAGACCACCGACGCGCGTCAGTGAAGGGGGCGGCACGCGCGTCGCTGTCGCCGCCCGTGTGGAAGGATCAACTGAAGCAGCGGTGCATGCAGCGGCTCAAGCAGGACCGCGGACGGCTGCTGGCCAAGCTGCGCAGCCCCGACGCGAACGTGAGTCTCGCGGCCGAAATGCGCCTCCTTGTGCGTAAGGAGGAGCAGCGAGGCGCAGTCGCAGTCGCGGAGGATGACTCGGGAGATCAAGAGGCGGGGCGGAGGTTCCACGCCGTGTTCGACTTGCTGAGTGACGGTGCCGAGAGAGACAGAGGCGGCTCTGCGATCGCCTCGATAGAGGGGGAGATGACCACGGACGACGCGTCGATCGACGAGCTTCTGGAGAAGGGCAAGCTCTCGGAACAGGAGTACCTGGAGCTCGTGCACTCGCTCGAGGAGGCGCTCCTGCAGGAGATGGAGCTTGAGGTCGCAGGCCCGGGCGACGAGGAGCTCGCCGAGCACATGATGGAGTTCGAGGAGGCCTCGCTCGAGGCGATGCTTGCGGGCATGGACCTGGACGACGTCGAGGCGACACTCTCGTACGAGAACGGCGCGTTCGCCGACGCCGAATTTGACGCCCCCTCGGGTGAGATTCCCGAGGCATTGCCATCCGCAGTCGATCTCTTCCGGCACTCACGCTCGCTGTATACGATGGTCACCTTGATCACCGCAGAAACGTACATGCTGTGCCCGATCTGCAAGGTGAACTCGCTGCGTGACACTTCCGGATCGACGCTCAGCATCTCGTGTGCCTGCGGGTTCTCGTTCGCCGCCCAGGTGCGCGCTGCTTGTCGCTCTCGTCTGAACTACGGAGAAACCGCATGGACTCACGCACGTGCTGCTGCTGTTGCTGCTGGTGCTCTATCTGTCTCGCTCTATCTGTCTGTCTGTCTGTCGCCAGGAGGTCTTCAACGGCGTGATCGAGGACTTCCGTGAGAAACTTGTGTCCGCGTTCATGGTCCACCGGGACTACTGCTCGTTGGACCCGAGCTTCGAGAAGGCGCAGACGCTCGACCGCTGGAGTCGCGCAATCGACGCCATGCGCATCCGGTGCGACGCCTGTGGATGCGACCAGCTGCTCGTGTGACGCGCATCAAGGCGCTGCTGCTATTTATTCGCTGCAGCAGAGGCAGCGCCTTCTGCGCCGCGTGTCTGTCTGCCTATCCATCCATCCGTCCGTCCGTTCTCGCTCCAGTGGTTGATCCATTGATCCATTAATCGATTGAGCCTTTGATCCTTTGAGTCTTTGATCCATTGACCCATCTTCTCTCATTCTAACGTCTGTGCGCATTCAAATAGCCGGGAGGAAGTGCGCCGTCATGAGCGCGCCGATGAACAGCAGGGCGAGCAGCCCGGGTGTGAGCAGGCCCCACACGGGCCACAGCGCGCAAACATAGCAGAGCGCGCCGAGCACGCCGACCGCCGTCGCGGCCGGGATCATGCGCGGGCAGTAGACGCTCCACTCGAGCCGGACCTTCTTGATGTGCGGAAGGTAGATGGCCAAATACGCTGTGATGCACACGTTCACGCCGGTGCACACGAGCGCGGTCTGCAAAAAGCCACTGCCGAGGGGGACAACAAACCCGAGCGAGCGCGGTACGAGCGGCACATCAGCCTCATGCCCTGCCGTGGCTGTTGCACGGCGCGCGTCGCAGATGAGCGAGCAACTACATTACCGTTTGACGCGCGGGTCGTTGAACATGACGCGGAAGAAGTCGACGCCGTAGGCGACCGATCCCGCGCCGACGACCCAGAGCAACGCATGCAGTTTGGTGCTCCAGCGCGCGGCGCGGCGCGATCGCGTCTTGCGCTTGGCCGCGGCGTCATCGTCGTCCGCGTCGCCGTCGTCGCGGTCCGCGTGATCATGGAGCTCATCGTCGTCCAGCTCGTCGTCAATATCGAAGCCCGCGCCGCCGAGCGCGCCGGCTGTCGGCGCCACGTCCGCCTGCGGGACACGCTGGTACGGACGCGCGCGCGCCGCCATGGGAGTCGTCGCGCCTGCGACCGAGAATGGGCGGACGCGTGGGCGGATCGGATCGCGTCGGTGGCGTCGCTTTGCGCAGCAGGCGAGGAGTGAATGTCGCTTGAATGTCGTACTGCTGGAGACTTCGCACAACCTTCGCGCGACCTCGAAGTCGTGGTGTAGTTTCTCTGTGCTTCAACCGATGTTGAAATTCGAAATCCCCGCAGCCGCCAAAATGTAGACGATACTGTGCCTTTCGCCCGCACGCCCGCCTTGCCGCTCTTTACAATTTCCAAGTCGCTCCGTTTCTTCTAGAAATTCCAAATGTCGCATAATACCGTTTCTCCGCCAGCACCCGGCTTTCCTCTTGTTTTGCGGCTTACGTTGTGCAAGTCAGATGGACCATAATCACACTCTCCAGCTCGTTGAGCGCGCTTTTTACAGCAACACGCTCTGTTGGTGTGTGTGAGCGAGTTTGCTGTGTTGCATTCGTAGGGAGGAGGAAGAAGCCCGCACGCTATTCAATCGAAGCCAACGGCCGGTGCTCCCTCCATCCGCGCCATGCTCCCGTTCTTCCTGCGCGGCCGCGCGGCCGAGCAGCCAGCCCACGACGGCGAAGACGCCTCCGCGGACGCCGCGGCACCTCCAGGCCCGCACAGCGGCGCCTCCACGGACGTGCAGCTCGCTCGGCGGTTCGCGCGCGCGCTCACGCTCCGCGGCCGCCGCGCGCGGCTCGTGCACACCTCTGCGGCGCTCACGACAGACGGAGAGGCCTCCAGGGTGCCTACAGGCCGCAAGCGCGGCGCGCGGACCAGGAACTGCGCGACGCACCGGCGCGAGGAGCGGCGGCAGCGGCGCGCGCTCATGCGGCTCGCGGTGTCGTCGCTCGGACGGCGGCAGGATGGCGAGCCGCCGCGCGAGACAGCGGGTCTGGCGGACTCAGTCGGCGCGCTGGTGCTCGCGGGCCGCGGATCGTGTGAGTCGGAAGAGGAGGCACAGCTGCTTGGCGCCATCCGCAGCCTGCAGGCGGACATTGCGCAGCTGGAGCGCGCGAGCATGCTGCGCGACTCGGCGCTCATCTCGTGGCGCACGAACCGCACTGGCGCGGCGCTGGACATGGCGAACGAGTACGTGCTGCAGCTCTCGGGCGGCTACGACCCGTGCAGCGAGGTGCGCGCGGGCCAGAGCGCGCGCGGGCGCGAGTTCATGGAGAAGCTGCTGCTGCCGGATATCATGTGCCGCGACTTCCAGGGCCTCGAGCCGTTCATGAACCAGTGGGAGAAGTACACGATCTTCCACGACGACTTCCAGTGCCGGCTCTCGGGCATGCGCGTGCTCAAGGACAGCGACACGCTCGTGTCCATCTACATCGCGAGTGACTTCCACCTCACGTTCACGGACAAGACGGTCAAGTTCCTCTACCCGTCGCTGGACGCCGAGGCGCGGCGCGACGCGCATACACGCGGCATCGTCGATCAGCTCATCGGCGCGCGCGTGCGCCTGCCGCTCGACATCGTGCTGCACTTCAACGAGCACGGCCGCGTGTTCGCCTTCGAGTCGCGCAGCCACCTCGCGACGGCGCTGCTCGAGGTGCTCGAGGACCCCGCGGCCGCCATGCACGTCTTCTGCCTCGCCAACATGACGGTCGACGGTCACTGGAAGCTCACGCCCGACCCGGACGCGCTGGAGCGCCAGCGCCTGATGCCGCAAGCGCTCCTGTGAAGCCTCGCCGCGGCGCCGACGCGACTCTCCCTCGCTTGATTCGGCCCGGACGGCGCTCGACGGCGACGAGCGCGCTGCGCTCGGGCCGGTTCTCCTCAAGTACTTACTATCTATATGGCCAGGACGCGCGAGCTGAGCTCCTGGAGGCTTCTTACTCTCTCTTATTGTTCTTATCACGCGCGTCATGAGGAAATGCACGTATGGAGACTCTCTGGTTCGACTTTGTGTCAAGCAAGGCGGCGGCGCGCTCGAGACAAAGAGTGTGCGAGCGATTGGAGACGCGGGGGCGGGGACAGCGCCGCACCGCGTACTATGATGCTCAGTCATCTACTGTCGGCTCGAGACGGCGGAAGGGAGCACCGCCGGGAAAACCGCTGAAAACCAGCGGCCGGCGGCGACCCACTCGCACGCAGCGGCGAGGCCCAAGCACCGAGGCGCCAGCACCGTCAAGCCAATTCCGTCCATGCGCGGAAGATGGATGCACGTGCAACGCACATAGACAAACAACACGCACACGCACACACACACGCACACGCAGGACGCAGTATATAGGTCGCGCTTCCCGTCAGCGAGAAGATCAGTCGGCTTTCAGCGCGCGCCTGAGGCGCGTTCCAAGCGGCTCCGCCCTCGAGGAGCGAGCGCTGTCGCCCGCTCCCCCGAGGGCCAGGCGACGCCGACGCAAGCGGTCGGCGCTGGAACGATAGCAACGGTCGTGGAGTCCTTCGGTCATCACTGGGAAGCGCCAGCGACGCCCATGCATGCGCGGCACCAAGCGGCGGCGCGCGCCGTTCAAACCGTCGGCGGCTCGGGCGAGCGAGCGAATGGTCATCCGTCCGCGGCGCCGCCAGAGAGGCGTCCGGCGTGATGATGTCGCCCCTCCTGACGTCCTGTTAACCGGTCCAACACCAAACGGGACCGGTCCCTTCCCGCAACATTTGTCTTCACGCAACTTTGTGACTCCTGCTCGTCACATTTCAATCAAATCCTGACGCACCGCCGTCACCCAGATGCTACCTGGCCATTGAAGCCAGCCGCTCGCATACTGAGCGCAAGTGATTCGCCGCTCCCTGCTCCCTCCCACAACTCGCTCGCCGCTCCCTGGAAGCTCCCGGCCGAATGCTCGCGGTGCTCGCGCGGCGCACACTCTCCATCACTCCCGTCCGCGCGCTCGCCTCGGCCGCCGCGCTCTCCTCCTCGCTCTCGCCCCGCCGGCCCCGGTCCGTCATGGAGGCGTTCATCAGCAGCGGCGTCGCGAGCGGCGCGACCAACGCGGGGCTGCCGTCGGCCGAGGTCGAGTCGGTCAAGGTGGCCGTGCTGGCGGCCGGCGCGTTCGGGATCGCCATGGCCACGCTGGCGGCGCGCCGCAAGCACGAGGTCGTGCTCTACGCGCGCGACGCGCAGGTCGTGGACGCGATCAACACGACGCACCGGAACCCCAAGGTGTTCCCGCAGTTCGAGCTGCTGCCGGGCATCTCGGCGACCACGTCGGTGGCCGCGGCCACTCGCGGCGCCAAGATGGTCATCGTGTGTCTGCCGGCGCAGCTGGCGCCTGAGTTCCTGGCGCAGCACCGCGACGAGATCCCGAGCGACGCGATCCTCGTGATCACGTGCAAGGGGCTGTACCTCAAGACGAAGGAGCTGCTGGCGACGCCCATCCTGGCCGCCATGCAGCGCGACCAGCCGCTCGCGTTCCTCTCGGGTCCGTCCTTCGCGCTCGAGCTCATGGACAACGCGCCGTCCGCCGTCGTGGTGGCCGCCAAGTACCTCTACCACGCCGTGTACGTGCAGCGCAAGCTCTCGACCGTCGACTTCCGCATCTACAGCTCGCAGGACATTGTCGGCGTGCAGCTCGGCGGTGCGCTCAAGAACCCGCTCGCTATCGGCGCCGGCATGGTCGAGGGCGCCGGCTACGGCATCAACACGCTCGCGGCCTACGTCACACGCTCGTCGCTCGAGCTGCAGAAGCTCTGCGTCGCCATGGGCGGCCACCCGATCACCATCTCGGGGCTCGCCGGCATCGGCGACCTCATGCTCACGGCCTTCGGCAGTCTCTCGCGCAACCGGCGCTTTGGTATTCGCCTCATGAAGGGCGAGAAGGCCGAGGACATTATGAGCGAGATGACGGTCGAGGGCGTGCCGACGGCCGAGGTCGCCGTCTACTTTGCCGAGCAGTGCGGCATCGACCTGCCCATCTTCCGTACCGTCAACGCCATGATCAAGGGCACCGTCAAGCGCGAGGAACTGCAGGAGCTACTCATGAACCGGCCGCTCAAGTCCGAGACGTAGCGCCGAGCGTCTAGCGTCTAGCACCGAGTGCCTATTGCGTCGCCTCGCCTCGCATTGCCTCGCCTCGAATCGTTTCGAATCGCATCGTTAATCGGCGAGCCGCCAATGTCCATTGTGTCAAGGAGGAGACGAGAGAGAGAGAGAGAGAAGGAGGAGCGAGTGAGGTGATGGCAGCTCACCGCAAGTTGTAGTTGAACGAGAACTGGCTGAAGCGCTTGCTGAGCGACGACTTGGTGTTGGCGCTCGGGTCGTATGCGGCCGACGGCGGACCCTCGTCGATGAACTCCGGGTCCACGTACCGCGTGTCCGTCTCGCTGCTGAGCTTGGGCGTCCAGTGCGCCTTGACCTGTCGCCGCTCGAGCTTGGCCCAGTCGACGCTCCGGAAGAAGCGGCACGCCTTGATGCCCTCCACGCCGCCCATGGCCTCCGACCCGAGCCGCTTCGCCGGGTCCTTGACCAACAGCCCGCTCACGAGCTCGTGCGCGTCCCGAGGAAAGTCCGAGGGGTACACCACCTCCGCGTACGCGATGCGGCTCAGCATCGTGTGCTCGTTCTCGTCGTAGAACGGCGACTCGCCCACTAGCATTTCGTACTAACCAGACCCGTTCAAGCAGCCGCGAGTCAGTCAGTCCGTCCGCCCGCTCGTTCGACCGATCGATCGCGAGTGTCCAATGCCACGATCGACGTGGCGAGGGACGAGAGGACAAGAGACGAGAGGGTGTACGTACGAGGACGATGCCGAGACTCCACCAGTCGTAGGCCTTGCCGTAGTTGCGCGACCCGTCGGCCGTCTGCGCGAGCGCCTCGGGCGCCACGTACTCGGCCGTGCCCGAGAGCGTCTTGACGCCGAAGCTGCTGCCGTAGATGTGCTGCTTGGAGAGCCCGAAGTCGACGACGCCGATGTGGCCCTCCGAGTCGATCATGACGTTGGACGGCTTGAGATCGCGGTAGAGAATGTTGAGCTTGTGCAGGTACGAGATGGCGAGCACGAGCTCGGCGCTGTAGAGCATGGCGTCGCGTACGTCCAGCCGGCCCTTGAGGTTCAGGTGGTAGAAGAGGTCGCCGGCGGCGTAGTACTTCATGCCGAGATACAGCCGCTCGTTGGTCTGGAACGCGAAGACGAGGCCGCAGATGTACGGGTGGTTGATGCGCTGCAGGATCTGGCGCTCCTCCATGGCGTTGTGCACGTCCGAGCGGTCCATGTTGGTCTTCTTGATGATCTTGAGCGCGAACACGCGTCCGTCCTTCTTGAAGCGCACGAGCATCACGGCGCCGAAGCTGCCTTTGCCCAGCACGCTCAGCATCTCAAAGTCCTGGATCGTCAGCGACTCGGCCTGCGGCGCGGGCTGCGCCTGTTGCCAGTGCGCCAGCGAGTCGCTTGAGCCCGTCGACGCCGCGTCGCTCACGCCGCGGGTCAGCGCCGCCTTCTCCTCCACGAGCGGCACCGACACGGGCGAGAGCGGCGGCGGCTGGGGCGGAGATGCAGCCAGCAGCGACGTCGGCGCCAGCGTCGACGGCTGGCACGGCGACTGGGGCGAAGCGACCGCTCCCATCGACGCGACCGACATGGGGATCCCGGGCGAGGGCTCGCCCACAAACGTGGAGCGGAAGTCCACCGGCACGCCGGACGAGTCGAAGCGCCCGGGCGCCGACAGCGGGGTCGGCGGCGGCAGCTCCGCCGGGAGCTCCGACGGGATCGGCAGGATGAGCTCGCTCCGCGGCGGCGGGCGGTGGATCACGTCTGCCGCCTGCGCGTCCAACGAGGCCCGAGGCGGCGGCTCGAGCTGCCGCGGACTGTCGCGGTAGGCCGCGGTCGAGGCCGGCGGCGCCGATCGGGACAGGAGCGAGGTCGCGGCCGCGACAGAGCGCGGCATCGAGTCGCGGCCGCCGACGCTGGCGGGCCGCGCCGAGGGCGGCTCGAGGGCCGCCGACGGCGCGGGGGCGGCCGAGACCGACTGCGGCCGCTGCGGAGGCGGCGCGTCCAAGATCGAGACGCTCATGAAGTAGTGCTCGAGCGCGACCTGCACGCTGCCGCCGGCGCCGTCGAGGAAGTTGGCGAGTCGGTCGCGCGACACGTCCTTGCCGATGATGCTCGCCATTTGGTCAATCTTGGCGTCCGTCTGCGCGATCTCGTCCGCGATCGACGCCTTGCGCCGCTGGATTTGGTCACAAGAGAGAGAGAGAGAGAGGAAGAGGAGGTGAGACTCGCCCTGGTGCGTCTGATCCGTGCGCGACGTACAGGCTGCGAGTGGTCACGAAGCGCGAGGTTGCCGGCCGACATGGGCGTGCCCATGACGTTGATGGTCAAGTGGTTGATATCAATCGGGTCCGTCGCGCTCGGCAGGCTCTGCATCGCGTTCTCCGTCATCTTGGCGTACAAGTACAGCCGCTGGCTCGCCCTGCAGCATGCACAGCGTCAGCGCGAGCGCACACAGCGGCGAGCGGGCGGGCGGGCGGGCGGGCGGACGGCGGGGCGTCGCCGGCAGACCAGCCAAGGCGACGTACATACGTTTTAATCTTCTCGAGGCCGAGGAAGCAGCGGTGCATGCTCGTGTTGTAGCTGCTGATGCCGACGGGCCGCTCGTCCTTCATCACGACCTCCTTGTCCTTCCACTTGTAGCTCGTGAGGAAGAAGTAGTCGCCCGGGCGAAGGTTCCGGCCGAGCGGCAGTCCGCGCAGCACGAACTTGCAGCGGTCGTCGTCCGCCGGCGACTTCCACTGCAGCACGCGGTTCAGCTGGCTCGCGCGCAGCCAGAGCCCGTTGCACTCGAGCGTGACCACGTCGCCGTTCGAGAGGAACGGCCGCTGCGTGGCCTGCGCGCCGGCGCGCCAGCCGCGCTTGCGCAGGCGGATCGTGAGGAACTTCTCATTGCTGGGCGTGAGCATGTCGTAGGAGGGCAGGCCGCGCGTGAGCGTCGCGTAGTACGAGTCCGTCTTGGCGACCATGCCCGGCACGGCGCGCGAGTGCAGCGTGAGGCTCAGGCCCGACTGGATGCACGGCACGCTCGACGCCTCGGCGTCCGGCGCGCCGGGCGCGGCGAGCCCGCGCGCCTCGGCCTCGGCGTGCGCCGCGACCTCCACGAAGTACCAGTTGAGCGCCGCGCTCACGTCGAAGGCGCACGCGTTCAGGCACGCCAAGATGACGCTCTGCGGCACGTGCTCGCCCAGGATCGTGCGCATGAGCTCCACGTCGCTCTCGCTGCCGGCGCCGCCGCCGGCGCGCGGGCGCAGCAGGTCCGCGACCATCATCGCCGAGCGATCAGTGGCGGGCGAGCGATCGGACGAAGGCGGCGCCGGCCGATCGCCCCGCCTTCTTCCTGTTGTCGTCGGTGCTGTTGACCAAGCGGGGAAGCCTGCTCGGGAGCTATTGCGACCGGCTTGTCCGAGCGTTAGAGACGCGTTCGGGGTGAAACGACAGCGACGCAGAAGGCAGCGGGGCGATTCGAAGGGGACGCAGAGCTGCCGTTTTCGCCCAATCGTGAGCTCAACAAGATGGAGTATTCAGCCAATCACACGCGCGTGAAGTCACGAATTTCAGCCAATCATCTCAGCTCTCCCAGCCGCGACGCACCGCTTCGGCCACCGAACACCTTGAAGTGGACGAACGCACGGCTGGCTGACTGCCAACCGCCAGGAGCTCCTCCTCCCTCCACACTCGCGGCCCCGTCGCCAGCCCGCTCGGCATCTCGACCTGCGTATTGGCACTCTCGCGCGGCTGGGGATGCGGCGCGCGGCCCGGGCGCGGCGGCTGAACGCCAAGCGCGGTGAGAGCGGCCGCAGCAACACGAGCAGCGCGATCGCCGGCGCTTCGTCCGCGCTCGCGCCTGGAGGCGCCGGCGGGAGCTACAGCGCCACAGTCAACAGCGGTAGCAACAACAACAACAGCAGCAGCAACAGCAGCAGCAGTGGCGGCGGCGGCAGCGGCAGCAACAGCAGCAGCAATAATGGCGTGTTCACGCTCATAGTACACGGTCCAGAGTTCAACAACGGCGAGAACGTGGTGCTGAACCCCGAGTGCTTCCCGGGCATCAAGCCCATGGACCTGGTCGAGCTCAGGCAGCCCGAGCGCACGCACCCGCGTCTGATCGTGCAGGTCGCGTCCATGGCGCCGGTGCGCGGGAAGCTGCAGGTGAGTCTGCTGCGCGAGCTGGCGGCGCAGTTCGGACTCGAGGCCTTCCAGCCCGTGGTCGTGTGCGCCGTCGACGCACGCAGCGCGACCATCGACTACATGGAGCTCACATTCAAGGACCAGTTCCTGTCCGGCGCCGAGATCTGGCGCGTCAAGGTCGCGCTCTTCGGCAAGTGCGTGTACGTGGGCAAGACGGTCGAGTGCCTTGGCATCCGCTCGCAGGTCGAGGGGCTGCTGGCCGCCGGCGCGCCGGCCGTCTCCGGCGTCGTCGGCGACGCGACCAGAATCATCGTGCGCTCGCGCTCCAGCCGCCTCTTCTGGCTCGTGCAGGTGAGCGCCGAGATGTGGGAGTTCGCGCCTGACGGCGAGCTGTACTACGAGAAGCTGCTCGACCAGCTGCTGCGAGACATGGTCGCGCGTTGGACGGCCGCCTCGGTCAGCCACTCCATTACCATCATCGCCTTCTCGCGCGCCTACTACGACGCCGAGCAGTTCCCGCGCGGCTTCGACCCGCGCGAGCCGCCCTTCTCCTCTCCCTCGCGCCAGTTCTACTGCGCGCCGAGTGTGACGGACGGCGTGCCGGCCGCCGTCAAGCGATACGCGCCGACGATCCACGTGGACCCGAGCACTGGGCGGCTCTACGAGGACTTCTACAAGGTCATCGTGCTCAGCTACACGGGCACAGACTGGGGGCACCTGCGCTCGGCGCTAAGGCACGAGTTCGCCACGTACCACACGACGCACCGGTGGCGAGGGCCGGACGAGTTCATGCCGGCCGAGTACGAGATACTCGGCGGCCGAGAGCCTCGAGAGATCGACGACGGAGGCGAGCGAGCGCGAGACGGCCACTGCGACGCGCGGGAGACGACCGTCAAGTGGACGCGGCTGCCGTTCGGCGTGCCATCGCGAGCCGCAGACGGCAACGTCCTCGAGGCGATCAACGTGACACTTAACGTGCTGGACAAGCACCACATGGACCGCGACCTGAACCGCACTGGCCAGAGCATCGTGATGGTCACCGCCGGCTGCAGCATCTTTAACGTCCGCGAGCAGCTCGCCGAGTCCACGCAGCAGCGCATGATGGACAGCGGCGTGGGTATGGACATGATCTCGCTGGCGGCGCCGCCTCTCCACGTCGTGCCCCTCTTCATCTACCGCACGCCGCGTCCGCCCGGGTCTCCCGCTCGCGACGGCCACGAAGGGGAGCGAGTGGATGCTGGGGCGGCCTCCGCTAACGACAGCGCTCTCCGTAACTCGGCCGACTCGCCTCTCCCAGGCAGGAGCTGCCGATACCAAGTGCCGCACTGGGTGAACATCACGTTCCTTGACTTTGACTGCAAGTGCTCGGCGAATTCCAGCAAGCAGCAGCCTCCGCTGCAGCCGCCGGGTCGGCAGGGAGCAGGCAGCGCGAGCCAGCTCTTCTCGCACCGCGCGCACTCGTGCCAGTGCCAGTACCAGCGGAGCAGGGAGTTCATTCCGCTCCCGCCGTTCCGAATGTTCGACGTGTCGGCGCCACGCGACAAGGTCTCACCCCTTCCTGCAGCGCTGCGGAACATCATACCCGGGTACCCGCGCCGCGTGGAGACCGTCGCCACCAAGAAGCCGACAACGAAGCAGAAGAAACAGAAGAAGCAGAAGAAGAAGCAGAAGAAGGAGAAGGAGGAGGAGGAGGAGAGCATCTTGCAGTGTCTTGAAGAGGAGCTCAAGAGCCTGGAGACTGCCGCTCGCACCGAGGACCACGAGTCTTCTCTCCTGAGACGGCCAACCAGCGTCGAATCGGAGGCCAACGACCGAGCCTCCTTGAGTGGCAAGCTGTCCATGTTCCCACCGGACGAGTGGCAGCTCAGTCGGACGCCGGACTATGCGCCGTCGATACCCCCAGAGATTAAGCGCGCGACGACCAACCTGAACCTGTCGCTCCTCACGCGAGAGGCGTTGCTCGAGTATGACGACGAGGTGTTCAGTCCCAGTGTCGGGAGCTCTGCTGCCCGCCTTCGGAGCGCCAGTATGACCGGATCCCCCTGTCTTCCGTCACTCGAGGAGGCGCCGGACGATATCACGAGCGTGACGTTCGACGGTGACATGAGCAACTTGCTCAAGGCTGACCAGCGCAGAGCGCTCCACCGGAGCCTCGACTGGGCCAACGTCGGAGCGTACGGCACTCGGCAAGTCTCGAAAGCAGATAGCAGTCGAGCGAGCGGTCCTCACCGCGCGTCGACTGGCTCGGCCCCGCCCTCTCCGGACGACAAACAGGCTTCGAGAAGTCCGGTCATGATCCCGAACGAGCGGTTAAGAGCGATACCATCCGCCTCCAATACGGCGCAGCAACGCAGCAGCGCTGGAGCCTCGCCGCTTCCTTTGCCCCTCTCACCCGGCGCTCCATCTCAGGCTCTCTTGAGCAAGTCGTTCGACTCGCTGCAGCCATTGCATACACGCCTGAGGGTCGGCGGGCGGCAGATGCACGCAGGAACACCGGAGCGGTCATCCACGGGCCACCAGCTCCCGCCTTCTCGATCCGAGGCGCACCGAACGTCGTGCGCGTCTGCAGCATCCGCGTCTTCTAGCCATCGGTCGGATCAGAGCAGTTTCCGACCGTTGGAGAGAGCGGTGACAATGACGCGGTTCTCGGGACCGTCGACGGACTTGGGGGCGATCAGAGGGCCTGCACACAGTTCTCGAGCTTCGCAACAGCTGCGCATGGCCTCGCCGTCCAAGTTCACAGCCACGGGGATGAAGCGCGGCCAGTCCGAGATCTTTGCGCTGTCCACGCCGTTCACGCCGGCGGTGGCGATGCACTCGCGTGGAGCACCGATCGCGAGTCACAGCGGCAACGACGCGGCGGGAGGAGAGACCAAGAAGCGGTCGATTAACCCGTTCCGGTACTCGGCCGAGGCGCTGGACCCGTCATCGCAGCGCCTCTCGGTCGACCGGCGCCGTTGGAGTCACATGTTCCCCGTCTTGTACCATCTCCAAGATCAACGGCCGAGCGGCAACGTGCTCGACCGCTCGACGATGCGGTATATCGGCCCGAACTGGAAGAGCCTGGTGACACCAGCGATCCTGCCGCTCACGACCGACTACTTTCCGTCGCCCAAGGAGCTGCGCGATTCGTACGCCGAGTCGTTCTACACGCTGACGCTGCCGTCCACGTCGCGCTTCGACAGCGTGCCAAAGTACAATAACCACGACGAGCTGCTGATCGAGATGATCTGCCAGCGCCTCTCGTGTGACTTCCAGCTCGTGACGAGCGGCGACCGCTCTCGCCAGGCAGCCAGCGCGAGCAGTGCAGCTGGATCGGGCGGAGGAGGGCAGTACTCGACGCGGCGGCTGGACCAGGCACCCGATTCGCACACGATCGTCTACCACTTGAGCACGGTTCATCGCATCCACCAGCTCATCTACGACCCGGAGCGGCAGACCATCGAGGTCAAGCAGTTCGTCCAGCGGCCGGCGGTTCAGCAGCGAGAGCTCGCAATGCCGGCGCTAGCGCCACCGTCGACTGAGAGTGCTCCGTACCGCTACTCGATCTGGGTCGACGCGACGCAGGCATTCCACCCGCTGCGGCAGGAGTTTCACCGGGTTCCGACGCACGACGAGAACTGGAACGCGACCGATCTCCTGCTCTGCGGGTATCACGACAGCATGTCCGACCGGTCCAAGTGCCGGCGCATCCGCTTCGCGATCGTGCCGCCCGCCTTCCCCGACGACCACGATCAGAGTGGCGAGGCGACAGAGGTTGCGACGACTCACGCGGCCAAGTTCGCGCGCTTCCTCGACTATCTGCAGTCGCGCGTGGCGCCGAACGACGATGGATCCGTCGAGACGATCGCAGTGGCCGTTGAGCTGGATGCGGACGGCGTGCATCACCGACCGGCCGTCGTGCTACCCAAGGGCTTCAACTCGCGCTGCTACAAAGTATGCTGCCGGACGTCATCCGCCTCGGCCTTGACATCGACACCGCCCTCGAGCTCGACGTCATCGACATCCACCAACACAGTCGCACCAGGTGGATCGGCTCCGGCGCCGCCACTCTCGTCGGGATCAAAGACTCGGTCGGAGGACACGCGGACAGAATGGGTCATGCTGAACCTGGAAGACACGATGGATGTGGCGCGTACATACCACCTGGACGTCCGCTGGCTCGCATGCAGCGGCATGGTAGCCGACGAGTTCGTCAGCGCCGTTAAGCGCAAGGCCAAGCAGGCCGGGCTAGAGCTGCGTCGCGTCCCTGAGTACTCGAGCGTCCCCTTCCTTCAGATCCACCCGCTGATTGCGCCTGTGCTGCTGCCGTTCCCTGCGCCGGTGGTCGAGGCGGCGCTCGCCGAACTCGAGGGCGATGGCAACCGCAAGTCGCGCGTCGTGCAGATGATCGAGGCGCTCGGGTTTGTCTTGGACGACGAGCGCATCGCCGACAGCAACGGGATCGGTTTTGGCCTGGGAATCGAGCGCGAAGGCGCTGCTGATACGACCGCGAGCGCGACGGCGAGCACTTCCGGAGCGACGACAGCACCAGGGACCGCACCTGCTGCGCGCTTCCAGCGACGGTCGGCGTCACTGACGACGCGCATTCTGCTAGCCAAGTTCCGGACGCGAGGGTATCAACAGTTCATGCACCGTCAGCTGCCCGTGTTCGTGCGTGTCACGCACACGGGTCTCGTCTGGGTGCCCAGCTACGAGTACGAGGAGAAGATGGATAGTTCACGCACGACCGAGCTGTTTCACGCGCTCAGCGACCAGCTCCAGGCGTGCTAGCGAGCCAGAGTACACGAGCTGGCTGGTCCGGCCTGGCGCCACGTATTAATTCACACGGCCGCGCTTACCTCATTTGTGGTCTGTGGCCTCGCCCTGGTCGTCAAACATGCGCCGCACGTTTTGGTACGACGACGCGAACTTGGGACCCTCCCAATAGACCTTGCGGCACACGCGACAGATCCAAAAGTCGGTCACGACCGCGAGCACGTTCGGGTGCACCTCGTCGTCTTGCTGGGTACGCACGTAGTCGGCGTCGACGACGTCGAAGCCCTTGGCGTTGCACCGCGCGCACCGAGACATCATCTCGGCCTCCACGAGCCGAAGCGCAAAGTGCGTGCGCACCTCGCGGAACTGCTCGTGCGGGTCGTCGCTCGACACGACGAAGCAGGCGCCGGCGTCGCGCCGACTCGCGAGCTTCTTGTCACGCGTCAAGAGGATGCGCTGCTCGCGCGTGGCAAGCGCCAGCAACGCGGCCTTGTGGTCCTGTGCCTCCGTCTTCTTGGGGAAGGCGTACGGATCCCAGATGATTACGTCGTGGCCCATGGTTCGAAGCCACTTGCCCACGCGAGCGACCATTGAGTCGGCTAGGAATTTGAGCTCGCGCTCGGACGGCGGCGGTGCGCTTGCTATGTGTTCGCCTGGTACTGAGGAGCGAGTCTCGAGAGATTGTGTCGAGCTAAACGCCGAGAATCCCCTTTGGATATCAGCGACAGCCTCAATGTCAATCACCTTGAAGAACGCGCGGGATTCGAGCAGCAGGAGCACGTCGGCCGATCCGCCACCACACAGCAGGTGCTGAGCGTTCAGGAGACTCGAATCTGCGTAGATCGCAGTGTCGGAAGTGCTACCGCTAGCGCCATCGCTGCTGCTGCTGCTGCTACTGGTGTTGATACTTGCGCCGTGGCCGAAGGGAGGAACAGTTCCTGGAACGAATCCGAACTGCGCTGGACACTCCAGTGCCGTCGCGAGCTTGATCTTTCGCCGACTAACGCCGATCAAACTCGCAAGCTGCGCCGTGTCGAGCTTGCAGCTCGCGTCAATGCACGCGACCGACGGACGCTCTGTCGACACCAACAAGTGGATCAGCACACTGGAGACAGAGGACCCGATACATCTCAAGTACCGCACCGTCCGCAAAGAAGCAAATTGTGTTGACGGCCACGACAGTCGGGTGGCCGTCGGCTGCCTGCTGCTTGAGGAGCGCGTGCGCATCTGCGACAGGAAGGAACTTGAGGCAAGTGTTGATGGCAGCCTGATCTCCTTCAGCCGCGGACTCGAGACCACAGATTTGCAGCCGCTGATCCCAATAGCTCTTGATTTCGTCTGCTCCACGCAAGCGATTGGGTCGTGTGAAGCCAGGCGAATGTTCTGTCGATGTGCTGCGACTCTCAATCCACTTGACGTAGTACTTTTTTCGCAGCTTGATGGCGGCTTCGGCATCCTCCTTCTCCAATGGAGACGCCAGTGTCAAAGAGCCGATATGGGCGGCGATATCGCTCCAAACTGGCAGTGCAGCTTCATGTGTTGCTTCGTGCGACGCATGCATGCTAACAAAGCCGAGAAGAGTACTGTCAACGCTCGTGGTACAGCACGGCTCCCTCCTTGATAGGAGTAGTGACGACGAACGTACAGCTTGTCGACGATCTGGACGAGGCAGTACGCATCCAAAGCGGCGTAGGCGAGCTGGTCAGGAGCTAGCGGCCGGTTATCCCAATTGGAGAGTTGCATCGTCTGTATGGCGGACACGTCAGCAAGGGCAATGACAAGCAGCAGATTGCTTGTCTTCGTACCTTGTCCAATGGCTTGCCCAAGATCGTGGTGGTCGCACTTGATAAGCTGTTTCCGGTCGATGACCCAAAGAACTTGAGAACAACGGAGCTCAGCTGTTCCCACATTGAGGGACTCAGTCAGATCAAGAAGCTACGTGTCCATGGGAACGACAGATCTCCGGCCAATCCACGAACCTCGAGAAATGGCGCTGCATAGCGACACGCGAGTCTTTCCGGAAATGTTTGATGCAGCACTGATGAGCATCAAAGCAGAGTGGTAAGTCAAGAACTAAGACGGCGAATCGACCAACAGCGCACCTTTCATATCCGTATCGAAGCCAAAACCGACTTTGAGAAGCTCCGGCGCGTTGAGTAAGCGCAGAAGGAATACATCGAAAAGGTAGGAGCATTCCTGACGGATTTAGGCGAGACGCAGAGCGATTAGTAAACGAATACAAGCTGCAAGTCACCAGCAGCTGCACTTGCATGCAAGGCGAGCAAGTCGATGACAAACACTCGGGTCGCAGTCGCGATTTGGAGGATGCTCGCGACTGCCGACGTTGTTAAGGAGCCCGTTGCGGCCGCAATTTTGGTCGAAGCCGGCTTCCACTCCACGTCAAGACCGACAAGTTGGTCGCAACTAAAAGCCTTCAAAGCACGACTACCATTTGCTGCGTCGGGTGTGCTTGTGTGTCGCTGTCTGTCGCCTCCGAAGAAGAAGTCGAATGCGAATTGGACGCTCTCCTCGGTCGAACAAAACATCACGGCGCTGTCGCAATCCAACTCCAGCTCCAGAAAACCATTGACGGTAGCAGCGAACGTACTGCCGTGAAACTGAGAATAGCCGTGGTGTACCGACTGAGATTCTCCACTGATGTGGAAATCCTCGAGTCGCAGCGCATTCGCGAGTTGAATCGCTCGGAAGAACTCGCCAGCGGCCACCATACTTTCGAGCACTGTGCGCTGGAGCGAGTTGTCACTCCCGGCAAACGAGATGGCGATATCCCAGCGATGCTTCTCGATCAGTTTCATGAGACCATCGCGAAAGTACAAATGCTCTGCGTTCGCACGACAGAGGAGCTGTCAGCATTGAATACGCCGCAGCGATCCACAGAAAAGCAGGCGCACCAATATCTGGGTAGACGTCCTGGAGCGAGAACTTGTGGACGAGGTTGTGCGCCTGCATATCGCGGTTGCAGTGACGTTTGTTCCAGTGAGAACGGTGTTGCCGATCGGTAGGGAGTCTCACTTTGCATGACGCACTCTCTTGAATTCTTGAGCCGCAATCGCCTCATCGACAAGTACCCTCGCCAGAGCTAGCGAGAGCAAACAACAAGTTCGTGTGAGGGCTCACAGGTGGATACTCGCAGTAATGGGGTTGGTACCTTTGCTTGGCGAGTGGTCCAACGTCTTCACAAGTAGCTCGGCAGACGACCAGTCCTTGGAAGCTGCCATGGACTTGACGAAGATTTCGAACGACCACTCCACTGTCGAAAAGATGCCTAGCAACTTGATGAGTGCGGTGAAGCTTCTCGTCGAAACAAGGGAGCTGGCCGCATGTCTGACGAGAGCATTGTCCACGCCGGTGACAGTGAACAGGTCCATAATCTCGACAAGAAGCTTTTGGTCCTACATGGACAGGTGTTCACGGCAAGGCGGGCGTCAACACGAGCATACGAAAGAGTCGAGCTCGTGGAGCGTACCACGTAGTTCGTATCTCTCAGTCCTCGGACGCAGAACTCACGGAGCGACGCGTTGGAACGGCCCTGCTCCTGGCAATACAAGCGCTGAGCGGATCTGTCCTCTGCCTCAACGAGCTTCTTCAAGGCGTTCACAGTCATGAAGGCGAGCGGCGCGTACGGCTGCGACAGTTTCTTGCTCTTCTTCTTTCCGCTCTTGGTAGATCGAGCCGCGATGTCGCTGCCGGCAGATGCTGAGGCCGCGGTGGGAGCGTCAGCAAGCGCCGCTCCTCCTTCTCCTTTCTTGCGCGCCAGCAGCAGTACAACGCGGACGATAAACTCCCAGAAGGCGCGCTCAGTGCGGACGACGGCGCGCCTGAACGCCTCCACGAGCACGTCCTCCATCTCGAGGAAGCGGTTCACGCCGCGCGCGGGAGCCGCGTCGTAAAACGCGCCGTGGAGCACGGACACGCACTCCAGGGCCGCGTGCTCTTCGCTCGCACCATATACTTCACCTGAGGAGCCGTGTGCGAGCTCGGGGGCCGCCGTCTGTGCGCTGATGAGCGCCTCTAGGCGCGCGGCGGCGTCCTCGATGCGCATGATGCGGCAGTGTGCGCTGGCGCTGAAGTGGCAGGAGGCATTCCAACATTCATTTCGGCAGCTGAGTGGGTGTGATTTGCATATTTCACACTCATTCATTCGACCTTCGCTTCTGTATGGTAGCAGAGGTTGAAGGGAATGACCATCACTCACAGAAACTGAACCCAGCCTCGAGAAAGACCAACACTAACCAGCAGGTCGTCCAAGCGAGCGATGGGAAGGATCAAGCACGCGATGGCGAGGCGAGCGGCGGGTACACTTGGCGGCGGCTTCATTGCTCGATCAGACCTTGCAAGCGTCTTTCTCTGCGACCCGCGGTCCGAGCGACATGACGAGCGGTGCGTTGTCCCTCTCGGGTGAGCTGTGCGACGATCTGGCCGCGATATACGCGTCCGGAGCGAGTGGGGATGCGGTCGCTGCGTGGATCCGCCGCCTGCACGACGGGTTCTATGGGCGAGAGCTCGCGCGGGTGCCCAACAAGTTCCAGCACCTGGAGAAGCAGATGACAGATGTCTTTGTCCGCGTATGTGCGGTCGACGCGGACTGGCGCGTGTTCTGGCGCTTTGTGACGGCCTTGCTGGTGCAATTGGCCTCCAACGACTGCGTCGCGAATTCGCCGTTGCCTGCTCACGAGTCGAAGAAGAAGAGCAAGAAGAAGGCCCAACCGACCTCTCCGCTTGCGTTCCTGGTGGTGAACGCGCTCAAGGCGCTGATGAAGGGGGACGAGGCAGGGGAGCACCGCCAGTTGTGCCTTCGTCAGGGAGGAGAGAGCGCTGATCTGCGCGCGCTCTGCGTGCGCGGCTTGGGGAGCGACTCATGCGTGGTGCGTCGTTGCACGATGACCATGCGCGAACCTTGGGCTCTCTGACTGGATTGGTGCGCGCGTGACAGGACCAGAAACTATTGGTGGAACTGCTCGAGTTGTTCCATATCACCGACGTCGACGCTCTTCTGATCGGGAAAGCCGTCGACGCGCTGCTTCGCTCCAAGAGCCACAGCGCAGTGATTAAGCTGTGTGCGATCCACGGGCAAGCACACTCGCGATTGCCAGAAATCGCTCGAGCAATGGCACAGGCGAAGGACTGGGTATCCGCGGAGCAATTGGTGAGAGCGTTTGATGACAGCGATACGAAGGGTACGTTGTCCGTTGTCTGCATGCCGGCAGTCTGCGAGCCATCGCTCACTCTGCGGCGTGTCAACGACTTGGGTCACAGAACTCGCAAGGATCTTGATCGAAACAGCGATCGACGTCCGAGACTTCAAGCGAGTACGTGGGAACGATATCGACGACAGACAAGAAACCAGCGCTCACGCCTACCCGCTATATTTGCAGGCGCATCGCCTTGTGTCGAACTTTTCTCTGCAGCAAGAGTATCCCAGTATCGGTACGTCTACACGGCAAATACCTCGCGCGTTGATGCACTACGACTCACGACGTCGTGGCATGCAGACGTTCTTTACAGTCGGGACGGTTTAACCCGGCTTATCGAGAACAAGCGCTGGCAGCTAGCGATCACGTTCGTCGGGAGCGATCCAACCCTGCAAAAAATCCTGCTCACGCATATGCTCGCGGTGGGAGAGCTGTCATTTGCCACGCAGCTGCTGGAGCGAGTCCCAGCTGGCGCCGACAAGGAAGAGCTGATGAAGTTGGTGTCGGAGAGCTCTGAGTACCCAACGGCGGCATCTACGTCGACTCGCGTTGGCCAGGACGCGGATTTGACGAGGCACGAGTATCTCGAGCTGCCTCTCAATGACGACGCGGTGGTGTTCTGCGATTCGGAGTGTGGTGTTCACAAGGCGATCGCGCACTTCTTCCCGGCGGAGAAAACTCGAGACCACGGCGGTGGCAAGGGTGGGGCAACAGCATCTGCGCCGCACAGGCAAATTGTCGGGCTAGATGTCGAGTGGAAGCCAGTATCCTCCCGCTGCGCGCCGGCGAGCTCGCCGTTCGCGAGTATTTTGCAGATCGCGTCGTCTTCGGCGGTGTTTATCGTCGACCTGCTCAAGTTGCATGTAAGCCAGCTGCTTGGTACGGACGCCTCTAGTCGGAGCGCTGCGTTGGCTAACAGCGCCATGGCATTCCACAGAACTCGGACGTATTGTTTGAGAGTTTTCTCCGCCGACTCTTCACATCACACAAGCACCTGAAGGTTGGCTTCAACTTTGAATCAGACTTGAAAGGTAAGATGGGTGCTGGTGTATACGGACCTCGCATGTCCAACTAACCCCACGCATTTGTGGTGCTTGCCATTCAGTGCTGCACTCCACGTTCCCTGAGCGAGCTGCGTTTGTGCAAATCTCCTCGTTCTTGGACGTGCGTTCGAGCGCAACGCATGGCTGCTTGCTCGGCATTCTTCCCGACACTGACTTTGCTTGCCTCATCCACCATATCTGGCAGCTCAAAGGCATTGGCGACACTCCAAACGGACTTGCTGGGGGCAACAGTCTGTCTGCAACGGCCACGAGATTCCTCGGGAAGCCTCTGAACAAGGTGCGATGCGTGCTCACCACAGGTCCCTGGTCGATCCATCGCTGACGAGATGCTCTGGCTTATTATCCAACAGAAAATGCAGCTGTCCGATTGGGAGCAACGCCCACTCTCTAGCCAGCAACTCGCGTACGCAGCGCTCGACGCGTATTGCCTCGTCCAGATCGTCGATGCAGTTGTGAATACGAATGGGTACGGATGGCAGGCCGAGACATTCGTACACTATCAGTCACTCACACCCATCTGCGTTGATTGTTCTTGCGTGTCAGCACGAGTTCCCTCGACAGGATCGGCAATACTGCGAGCTTGTCGGTATCTACGCATTTGGACGCGGAGGACGTCGCTCAATGCGTTTCAAGACGCAAAGAGTACCAGAGCGCTTGGGAGG
>JAADYC010000365.1:0-22693 GCA_023338135.1 Phytopythium kandeliae | reverse complement strand
TGAATCTGGCGTAGAACGCGCACGCTTCTCTCAATCTCATTCTTGATCAGCTGTTCTTGGCACTGGGTGTCGACAGCGTTGAGGAAGAACTGGTTGAGCAAGCACTTGATCGTAAGACCCGTCGTTTTGCCCTTGAGTGCGCGTTCGCATTCTGCACTCAGGAATGTTCTCGAAGATGAAGCCGGCTCCATCGCCTACTAAAACGTGATACAATCCCGACCTCTACCTTACATGGAGTATGCACGTTTTCATTTTTGGCATCTCTTTTCGTGAGGATATATACAGGCATGCACACTTGTGGAGCATACAGTTATCTCATTGTGCCCAGGCGCGCTGTAGCTGTCGCGCGCTCGTTGAGCCGCGAATTGTCGTGCTCGCTGCGCGGTCGATGCTCTCCGCGGTCCTGGATGCTCTTTGTATTGAGGTGATTTCAAGCATGGCAAGGAAGCATTCGTGCAAATGACCGTTTTGCTTCGAATAAACACGATCGAACTTTCGCGAATTATCTGAAACTGGTGTTTTCGATCCAATGAGTGTGCGTTAATGTGGAAAGTGATCGCTTTTTTGGCGAATTCGATATCTGGATGTTTGGGTTTGAACTACCAGGTTTGATTTGGGTTCAATGATCCGAATATTCGTAAAACTGGGGTGCCCTCACTTCGCTCATGCGCGAAATTCTCTCAGCTACAAAGCTCAATACACCAAGGACAGAACGCAAGAAGCAACACGGGCTCCCTCCCAAAGCAGATATACGAATTTTGTTTGTTTTGACACCTGAGTACGACAATTATAATTGACTCTCCAGCTGCATCCACCGACTTTCAACAATTGTGCACACCTACTTCTAAACCTAGAACATGAAATGCAATACTAAAAGGTCACATGCGCTCCGTGTCAGCAATAATCACAACTTTCTATATTTTTGTGTTTCATAACATGACTCACGCATTGTGTTATTCATGCAACCAAACCTGAGATGTGTAAAGACCAAGTGAACTTCAACGAAAAACGAGCACGCTTCCAACGTTTTGGTAGATATAGAAAGGAACGACAAACCGCCAGAACGGGTCGTCCTATATTTGAAGCATTTTGTGATTTTGCCAGAGCGTGCTCGAATGCTGATATTTTGAGGGAAGCGCTCTGTACTACCATGCATCATTTTTCTCCAGACTTCTCAAACAAATGTTTTAAACACATTCCTATTTAGTGAGAGGGATATGGCACATACAAGCTGCAATTCGCCTTTTGCGACATAAGCAAGCCTCTTTAGAAAAAGCAAGTGTATTGCAACCACAAACTAAACCTTATAAAACGTAATGATTGCGCTTATTTATGGAATTGCTTGAAACAACAGTGTTCTCGCAAATCTCAAAAATAGTCCGTAGATATACTCTCAGCTAGCTGTGAGAACACTTGCAGGTGTATGAAGCCAAAGGATCACAGGCAACATCATCACAGACACAGGTAATGGCATCACAGATCTGGGCTCTATTCATCCTCTCGTTTGGGCTCAGCAAATCACGCGACACGTGTTTATCCACTCAGTTCAGTCATGATGCAATATTCACCAACTCGCCGCTTCAACTTGGTTTCAGTAAATATTGCACTTTTGTCTCGGGTTTCAGTAAAGTGCGCGAGCGTGACAAACTGACAAATAGACATGTAGGGGCAGTTATTTGAAATTCTAAAAGATGCATTGCTCTTGGTTGCTCGTAAAAGGCAAGACAGACGCTTGGGAGTGACCGCGCGTTGCGATTGCGGGATGCTGAACATGCTGTGAGCCGTGTTCACACCGCGCGCACTTCATCTTCTTTGCTCATTCACCGCGCTTCGTCAAGCAGCGCAGGACCTTGCGAACGGAGGACTTGCGTGCAACGCCTTCTCAGTAGATTCGCAGCGCTCACCGGTTCTCGAGATCGACAGCTGCGTAGTGCTCACTCCTCGCATGTTGATTCTGGTACCATGAATGGCACTGTTGCCAGCTTATTCGGAGCCGACGGTCGCGCGGTTTGCTGTGTGACGATACTTGACATTTCAGAGTGTGCTGTCTCCGTCGATAAAATCGTCAGCAGACGCACCGCCGACTGCCACGTCGATCTTCGTTGCGGTCGACGAGCGATACGAGTGAGTGTGGACACAAATGATGGTGGAGGGTGCCATTGGATACCAGTCGTCATGATCGTTACCACCAGCTCTTCGGCGAGAGCGAAGGCGTTCGCGTCCAGCTCCAGCATGAGCTCACGATCGTCTGGATTACTCGTGAAGTCGACCCGAGTGCCTTCGGTGGTGGCAGACAGCATCCGAGTAATAATGTCAAAAGTTAGGGAGAGTCCGTCGGACGAGATCTTGCCACAACGCTTGACAACAGAAGCTACAGGCAGATAAGCTCTGGCAAATGACATCATCGTTTCTCTTGTGGCTGTTGTGTCGAGAGCATCGTCCGACGGGCAACCCGACTTTGGTCGCATTAGACAATCATCACTGTAGCGCTGTGGTAACTTGAAGCTGTTCGCTCGATCTTGAAAAAATGCCGCCAGATCCTGCGTGGCCGTTGCGCCGTTGTGTGTAAACCCATCATCGGACGTCGAACTGACATGCGCGACGTCAAAATGCTCCCATTGCGAAGCAATATCATTGCAGGCGTTCTCAAGCAGCTCATCCGGGAAAAGCCTGCCAAACGCTTGAGGAACTCTAAAAGCGAGAATCGGGAGAAGTCCGATGGAGCAAACGATGGCTCGCTCGGTCTCTGTCATCATCAACAGTGCCTCCGGAAGCATGAGTGAGCAATGCGCAACCATCTCGATGACCATTGTTCTCGCCCGTCGAGATCCAATGTGAAGAGTCGAGGCGAGTGCGTACAAAACTGAGCTTTGTTGAGCTGACCATTGAGCGGGCCGCTTGCACGAAATGACATCCACAAGGATTTCATCCATGACCAGCGCCGGTTTGCGTATCATCGAATAAAGCAGCTCCAGCGTCGTTTCATGTGCAGCAGAGGCTGAAAAGTGATTGAGCAGTGCCGTACAGACCCAGAATACCTGCGGATATAGCGCGAGCTTGGAGTCAGGCATCTTCTCCATCATCCGAGCGAGCAGAGCTAGACAGTTGCAAATCAGCGGTTCATAAGCTGCTGGATCATGGAGATGTTCGTCCAGAGAGATATGCAACACATCAAGGATGGCCAGGAATACGTCGCCATTGAATTCTGGAGTAAGGAATCCATACATGATGACTGCAAATCGCGCCTGAATTGATGCCGAGATTGTAAATTTGTGCTCTGACGACGAGCTCGATGCGATTGACAGCGCTAAGGCAATCTCCTTCACGCAAATCTCACTCCAAACGGCTGCGTCTTGGATCGTTAAGCATTGTGTGAGCGATTCTAAGCAACTCAGAAGAGTCTTCAAAGTGTCATGTGAATTCAGGTCGTCTGGCTGGTTTTGGATAGTGGAAAGCGTGTCGGAGAAACGTGGGTAATAGTCTCGTGCAGCTTGGTCATCAATACACGAGACAAGTGCGCTCATGGCGTTGTCAAAAACGTCGGAGGCTGTTGCGCTCATAAGGAACTGACCCATCGTCTGCAGCAATACCACGCAGTCACGACGAGTACTCGCACTCATGCCAACGTGGATCTGTGGTGCAGTCGCCACTGACTCTAGCTGCAACTTGCTGTTCGACAACTGCGATGTGTCATTGCGCGTACTGCTGTCCGGTATACTTGGTGTCGAGAAATGGAGCAACAAAGCAAAGTGAACTGTCTGGAAAATCAATTCCTTGAACATTTTCGTGGAACTTTGCTGAAGATGACAGCTCGCCATGCTGGCTAGGCCCACCATGATTGCAATCTTATCAAGGGATGGTGTCTCAATCGCAATCAGAGCAGCAGTCGAAATTCCTCCTTCATTTTGGTCAGGATCTTGTTGATTTTCCCTTGTTCCGAGCGCTTGCGTTTCCATGTAGTGACACAGTACGTTCACTACACTCACAGCTGCGTCTTGCCACCGAGCCAGCCACCACACAATCAGCTTTGCCGTTGCTGTTTCTGCTGGCGAATTGCATTTTTTTACTAGGAATGCCAAGATCACTCGGAGATTCGACTCGATTGATTGATGCGCACTGGAATATACCAGGGTCAGCCACACACGATCGAGTTGCTCAGCGCATGTGCCATTGATCGATAGGGTTAACTTGAACATAAGCTCCAGCAAAGTCTCGACGTGAACGGAGTCACCGAGCGCGCTTCTCATCGGTTCGACACCCGAATGGCCGCATTGATAAGAGACATCACCGAGCTTTGCATCCATAAGCAAAGGGAGCACTGCGCCAAGCATATTGCGTTGTATGTAGACATCGCATCGATGAATGAGGCGAAACGTCGCGACACATACAGCAAAGCGCAAACCAGGAAATGCGGAAGCGAGAGCGGATGCTGCAGCCACTTGGATGCGGTTTTGCATTTCCTTGGTAAGAACCACCGATTCTCGGGGAACAGAAACGGCAAGACTCCCGAGCCATCGATCTCTTTGCTCGATCTCTGTGTTATCGCGGGACAATACGACCTCGATGAAACGGTTAACTTGTTTTCGATGGAGATCATTTGCGACCGAGTCATTTGGATCGACTGCAACTCCAAGGTGGAGCAGGAGAGCATACACAAAGTGAACACTATCACCGAGTTTTGCCCTTGATGAGCCGGTGAGAGAGTCAATCTGGTAGGGAGTTATACTGCGTGAGATATTGTTGCTTGCATCAAGGAGCTCGGCGGAGATCCGATGTGTTTGAGCACCGATGGCGAGCATGTACTGCTTTGCGATCGCGTAGTCGGTTCCTAATGCTTTTCGAAAGCACGATTTTTCAATACAGATAGAGCGGAAGATCCCATCGCGATCAGCATCTAAGAACCTCTTGACAGCAGCTCGGCAGATCTTCTGAAGGGAACAAAAGTGGGTAGACGATCGAGTGGTGTCGACGGCGAAGCATTCGTCGAGCCAGCAAAAGATGGAAAAGTCTCTTTCCGCGAAGTCCGACCTCAGGAATTGAAACCGGCTACAGCCGATCAATGATATGAGGGTCGAGAAGGCACAGCCACACGTGAAAAACCGAAGAAACCTTGTCGACGAAGTCACAGTTAGCGCTGGATAATACCCGTTCCGCCGGTTGTGAGAGTCCTGATTTGCACAGCCCTTGAAACATGTAGAGAGTCCTTCATCGAACCATATCCACGGCAGTGTTTGTCCGCTCTCTGCCTCGCAAATTCCAAACACATCGCATGAACTGATCCAGATATCGTTGAGCGCGGACGATTTGGTAAAGAAGATACCATCGAGATGCTCTGACATTGTTGAATCGGCAAGTGTTCCAAATGATACACACCAGCTAAGCAACGACTTGACCCATTGGACGGCACGTGCCTCGCTCACAAAACTGGCAACCGCCCGGCATCTCCTCCTTCCTTTGAATTCCTCTGGACGCTCTTCTTCATCATTGGTGCTGTAACCATCGCCAGCAATACCGTTGTTGCTATAGGCATCAAGGGAGTTTGAGTCTAGCCCCATCAAATGGTTCAACAGCAACTGCACCGTTCCACTAAAATCTTGCTGAATCATGAAGATCATGTGACCTCCAATGCCGTCCAAAAGGCCCGTTATTTCTCTTTCATCACTTGGAATGCCGGCAGAATACGCATCAAGAGCGTTCGCCATTCGGACCAGGAAAGAGGATGCGGCGGAAAGCATCAACTCGTGCTCGCTCGCGTCTCCTTCGACTTTTGCCGCATTATTATCGCATTGATCAGTGGTCGTAGTCGAACAACTGCTGGCGAGTGCACTTTCCAAGAGCAAGCGGTGGCAACGCAAGAGAGCCCACTGGATCTGCAGTTGATTCTTCAGGTGGTTGCTTTTCCCTTTTGACTGCGACTTGGAATATCTGCGTGCTGCAGAACAGGTCGAAACCACTTCCTGCGAGTGTTGCAGAATTGGTCTCACCAATGCCTCGAAGCTATCCGTTCGTGACGGCGACTTCCCGTTCGATAGTTGATTTTCTCCACCTTCGAAAAATGCATCCGCTTCGCACCTGGAGAGAATATCAGACAGAAAATTGCGCGACAAACGATGCGTGGCTCCTAGGGCAACGATCGCAACCTTCTGCTGCTCTACAGACGCACTCTTCAAATATCTCCCTAGTCGCTTCAAAAGCGCGACAATAGCCACAGTTGAGATGGCATTTTGAGCGGTTGGGCACGACAAAGCAACGCCAGATGGGGAGCTCTGAGGCGTAGAGTCAACCGAGCCAGCGAGAACTAGCGTTGGACAGGCCGAAGCCGTAGCAAGGATGCTGAGGTTACGCCACCGCGAAATATCACTGTCAAAGCGATGAATGTGACTGTCATTGAATGAGGCAATGACAGGCTCCAACTTGGAGACCTTGCTGTTCGCATCGCTCCAAAAGTAAGTCATGAGTTGGGGAAGTTCAGTCGCCAGCGCTTGAAACACTAGCGAGAGGCACATGGACCAACGGAAACTGTGCCGGCTATCGCCCCAGTCGTTAGCCAGCTGCTTGAAGTGCCATAGTTCGTCCGCAGCACGAATCCCCTTCAGTTCTTGCTTCTTATTATTCATCGTCGATGGTTGGAATGTGAAGAACCGCTCCTTCAATATCGGTTCAAGTGACTCAATCGTCTGCAGCGCACTGACTGCCTCCACAATGTCTTGCTCGCCGTTGTTCTGTGATTCTGAGAAAGCTGTGACGACACCTCTCAACTCTTTTACCGTGCTGAGGGCATCTATTGCCGCAACTCGAACCGCTACTGCGGTGTGAGTGAGCAGAAAAACGGATGCAGCCTCAACTTGCAGGAACGATTCTCGGACTGTCGACTCGCTTTCCCAACAAATTGACACTGCGCCATGCCGAAATGAAGCGCTCGTCGCCGCACGAAGCAAAGTGCTACATAGATTCACGAGAAGCGTGAGGGGCTCAGCGTCGTTGGCCTGTGTGTGGTTACTCGTCATTCCAACTAAGTAATCCGTGAGGCCGCGTAGAATTGCTCCAGCCTGCGCGAACTTGGTACTGGAGGTGATTGCTTCCAGCGTCTTAGAAGCACTTGATCGGATGAGTTGGTGCTTATGAACACTTGCCCGCGCCAGGAGTAGTACCTTTTGATCACCTCGTAGTTCCAATTGATCATATACAAATTCAAGCGAGCATAATGCTGACGAGAAAATCTCGATCGCGAGCAAATACTTGCTCTCATCTCGTTGCGACCAACTTGTCGTACTGGATACTTGCTTTTGGTTCGGTGGGAAGAAGGCAGAATGAGGAGCGGTCGTCACGGATGAGAGCTGGTCAAACAGGAGATCGTGGCCCAGATGAGTGTTGCACAAGATTAGAATATGGCCTGAGATCTCACCCAGCGTTCCAAGCTGCTCCATGAACGCGTGAGCATCCAGAGTGAGCCACAGCTGCTTGGATCCGGTACTCACTCGAGGCGGATTCGAAGCAGTGCAGTTTCTGCAGATCACCAGTAGCACCTTGAGTCCAATAAGCTTCTTGCGATCGATCACTTCGTCCGCTTCAGTGAGAAGCCGTCGAAGATGGCTCTGAACAGCGTAGCGCATATTAAACGCGGATATCGTAACAGAAATGTCGCTCAAAATGGGCACAACATTGCTGTTGAATTTGGCGAAGTTCTTCTGTTTATATGGCGAGAAGAAGCACCATGCCTGTACCGTGTTGAGGATTTCCATGCAGTCGGACTCGGTAGGCGACCCTCCGTGGCCTTCAGACAGTAAATGACGCAATATCAAGTTGGTGAAGGACCTCTCGACGCATTGCAGAATCATTTCGCTCACAAAATTTCCGCTTGAACTGTCGGCAAGGCTGCCGCTGATGCCGCTGACGTTGGAAATCCCAATGCCACCACCGTCTTTGCCATATCTGTATTGGAGACGCAGTAGCGCTTGCATATCTTCCTTCCAATAGCGTCCAAAGATGTCGGTGGGTGCCAGTGCCAGCACCAACACGCGTAACTCCCACCCAACCACCAAGGTCTTGCGCTTCTGCGACAGCTTGAGTGCCAGTGAGTGTAGTTCGCTCACACAGCTATTCCACTCACTCACGGGCGGATGCAAGAGTAGACTTTGAAACTGCACGCGGGTCATCGAATCTAACTCGCGGCGAAGTAAACTTGACACGAGCGCTGCTACTCCGTGACGCACTCTTGATTTGAAAGGCTTTCCCAGATAGTGGGAGAATGACTTGAGCAGAAGAGCAGCATCTTTGATGCATTGACTGGAGCTGCCGACGTCGTCCGCGAGTCCAAGCGGCAGGTCCGACAGGAAATGCAAATACGAGTGTGTTGTCATGACCCCATCTGCAAAAGAGAGCAATCGAGCGACTCTCGCCTTGGGTGTATTCGCAACCAACTCGGGTTTTGCCAACTCCACCTGAAGCATGACGCGTGCAACTCGAGGCGAGAGCCGGGTGGCGCGTCCCAAAACCAGTTTCCATTGAGCGAGGAGATGTCTTTGAACGCAGACGTTGCTGTGCGCAGATGCGTCGCTCTCTTGTATGGATGACGTTGATGAGGAGGTCTTCAGAGCCGGAACAGACGACATGAATGTGGACAAGAAGCCACCAGACCCGTGTTGCGATCGCTTGAGCTCCGACTGATGCTCCAATTCGAAAACCTGAAAACAGTGTTTCAGTATTGTAGACGCCAACAAATCCGTTCCAACGCTTGCGAGAGGCAGTTGGTCAGCGTCGAAGACCGCTAACAGCAGACGGGCAACAAGCCATGAGCCAAATCGCTTCCTAAACATCGAGATCGGCTTTGTATCAGATTGTGTCTGCATGGAAAGTGACGCCGATATCAATGGGAGGCGCTCAATAGCTTGAACCCAGCTCAAGAGCTGCAGGGCGAGCACATCCATCGTGCGCGAGCCGATGAATGCGCACATCCATTCCAGCTGCATCAGTTCACCGCAAAAGTCGCTCGTGTCATGTGTGAAGTCCCCAAAACGCTTGGACGCGCACGAAGACGCAGCATATGGCGGTAGTTTGTCCAGATGCTGTAGACTCGCGGGATGGCCATGCGCTTCGAGGAACGCGTTGAGCAGATGATTAACCTCGGCCAAAACCCCGCAAGCACTGTTATCGTTCATGGCATCCAGAGTCCTATCACACGCTGTCAAGATGGTGAGTAGAGTATGGGAAGGGAGGTTGTTTGTTGCTGTTGAGCGAGGCGTTTCGGAAAAGGCAGCTGGAAGCACGCTCAGAATATCTCGACGACGAGACGAATACCGTCGACCAAATTAACCGCTAAGTGTCGAAAGAACACCCCCACTGTCTCTGAAACGACCTTTGCCAGCTAGCCCCTCATTTGGGCCACAACGACTTTCTGCCCTCAATGACATGAGCAAGAAGTCAGCTGCTGCATCGGACTCGCTTTCCCCTCCAGAAACCTCTCATGAACGAACCGAGCCGCGCTGGTGGGCGTCCATCAACAATACCTCCGTCTGCAGCACTATCACCACTTGTGAAGCCCCTGCCGAAAGGATACCGTGATATCCAACCGTTCCGTAAAGGCCAAGGTTGGCACTCGAATGGAAAATCCAAGCGCGCAAAGCCGTCTCCCCGGCAACTACGAGAAGACGATGATAGTCAATATCATTCTCCGGATCGTGTCGTGTTTCCCGCCATCCAAGGATACGAGTATCGCTTATTCGCCGACGAGCGACTTGGGCCGAACGTGAGTGCAGTTGAAGAAACCTCGGGGAGCGAACAGGAAGGCCACGACAACAGCAATGACGAAACCAAAGGCGCGGGAAGAGATGGACATCTTGAGAATACTAGCCAGCCCAGTCCACGAAGTGAAGACCCTATTGTCAGGGTGATATTTCGTCCGTTGACGCCACAGGCTGCGTGCAAGGTGATAGCAAAGCCTCCATCTGCTCCTCGACGCCCCTCCAGTGTCGGGTGTGAACCGTACGGTAACACAAGTTTTCGAGCAAGGGCACTCTCGAGCTCTACATCCACGACCTGCACAGGGAGCAGCAACAACGCTAGCAGCGACTCACGTCCGAGTAGTCCATTGGTTTCTGATGTTACATCTACGTCGGTCGAACCCAGAATGAAGGATGTAGCTGTTCAGTCTTCACTCGGGGACCGGACAAAACATCACGCAGGTCCACGTAGCATTGCTGAATTGATCACAAACGAAGGTGCTCCAGATCCGGCACTGGTTCAGCAACTCTGGCAAGAGTTTAATGAACGCGCGCAAGCTCAGCGTGTCATCGATCGTGATGAATACCACCGCAAGATGCAGCGCAAATACAGTGAACGCAAGGCTCTGCGCGAGCAGGTGGCGCGATTAGAACGCTTGCTTACGGACTCAAGGAATGAGCATGCCAACTTGCTGCGCCAGCTTGACCTGGAGCCAACTGATGATTTTGCCGGGGACGAAGAAGATGCTGCCAGCGCGGCTAGCCCTATGCCAAGCCCGGACCAAAGTCCGCTCTCAAGCCCAAGACTGAGTCCGAGGGCTGCAATTGCAGTGCGTAATCTTCAACTCGAGCGTGCGCTAAAGAGAACCAAACAGCAGCTTGCCGACACAGAAGAGCTCTTAAATGAGCGAGAGACAGTCATGCAAAACGAGATCGACCATCTCAAAGCACGCCTCGAGCTTGAGAGCCATGCAAATACAACACTTGCTCGTCAACTACGAGAAACAAGTAGTAGCCTCCAACTCATGGGAGATGAGCTTGTTGATACGCGCGCGAAGCTTGAAAAGGAAGAAAAAGCTCGACAAATCGACAGCACACAATCTCAAGAGTATATCCAGCGGCTGCTGATCCAGCATCGACAGGATCTGGTCATGAATGAGGCAAAACAGGCGCTGCGGAATCTTGGTCGGCAAGCACTGTGTGACAAAGTTAAGGCGTTCCACTCGCGAGCGATAGTCGCGGAGCAACGGATGCGAGTGGCCCAGGAGGAGGTGTTGCATCTGCAGCATGAAGCGAGTGCCAAACAGCGCACGATAGAGTTGCTGATGTCTGATCAAGCTGTTGGAACGACCTCGTCATTACCAACACCAGACTCTACCAATCTCTCTGCTGATGCATCAGAGCGTGTTCGTGAAGACGAGATTGTCCTCTTCCATGGCACCAAAAGCATTGCAAGCCGCGACTTTTTGCTTCATGCCATTTGTGATGTTGGAGCACAAAACGCAAGAGATGATGATGAATCATTCCGAATCCAATTTGCGGCGTTCGATCCAGTGTCTGGACAGCACGACTGCCTCACGTTTCGGATGGTCGACATCAAACGCCTTGTGGTTGATTCCCACAAATTCTTGAAGAGGCACGAGCCCGGTCGCCGTGAGAGACTAAGTGAGTTGGCCACCCGGCTGGCTTCGCATATCCACGCGGGCTTCAAAGCGGGTCGCCTTGTCTTGTGTGAGATTCCTTCATCGCAGCATTGCAGCAGCGATATCACACTCACAGAGTTACCAGCGATTCGCGAGGTTATTGTTTACAAAGGAACGCGATTAATCGAGTGCTGCTGTGACCAGTTGCCGTCGACAGAGCCAATTACAGCTGAAGTGACGCTAAATGAGGTGTTCTCGACGAAGTCACCTGAGCAATGGTGGATTAGAATCCACGCCGTTCTCGTTGATGCTTTCTTTCTGGGTGGAGTTGAAAGTTGGGACGTGCAAGAAGATTACGTTGTCGAAGTGGATTATCAGCGCATCGTGGCTCTCTGTACCCAATTTGATGGCTATCGACCAACTGATCAGCTCGCAAAATTGTCATCGAGCGCTGACCAAGATCGCAGTGAGCTTATGACTGTTCACGAGTCGATGCTACGACCACTTATGGACTCCCTTCGCGTGTTTGTTTCGCCTGACGCATCGAGCAGTGGTTCTGCTCTCCGGCTCGGTTTTGCTACCGACGTGATGTTCTCCGAGACAGCTCCAACACCATCCACAACTACTCCACCGATTATCGAGCAGGAACAACTTGCAGTTTCAGATCCTGAAATCGTCAAAGCTGATCTAGCGCCATCGCAACATACGGCCGCAATCTCTCCAACACATACGGGACTTGATCACCGGTGCATTGTGAACATGGGTGGAGTATTCTACTGTGCACGCTTCCTGGAACTGTGGGACGATGAACTGCTGTTGGAGATCACACTCGATGATCCTGAGTCATCTGTTCGCATCACTGGACTGCTGCGAGAGCGTCATTTAGCAGCGATAGCCGCTCATCTGTATGCATGCGGCATGGTTACGAACACCTTTGCGTCAGAGCTTGAGCTTGGACTCCCGCCTGACTTGAAGGCACCACTGTGTAAACTCCTCACGAAACATCTTCGGAGAAGCCGCGTCGTCCACCATTCACTCCTCGGAGTGTCGTTTGCTTCGCTATTTCGAGAGATTGGCTTCATTGACGATGGCACTAGTGCTGAGGGGTGCGCTGCTACTCCTTGCGAACGTAATTCCATGAGTGACACAGCCCCTTTCGAGCATTCAACGGCGACTCATTCGATTTCACAACCATTGGCTCCTCCCGAGGAATGCAGAACTGCGTGCGTCACTGCACTCGGGTGCAGCAAGGTGCTGTCGGAGTCTCAGATCCAAGAGTTCATCCGCCAGATAAAGTTGCCGAAAGCGTACGGTCTTCGACAGTCGCGGAGAGGGATGCGTTTGCGAGGTGAAAACGGTGGCAGCGAGCTTGCACTGTTGCAGATCTATGACGGATTTGCAGACTTTGACGGCTTCGTCGCCGCCATTTTCCCTTGGTCAGCACTCGGAAAAGACGATAGCACTAGGTTGGTGGTCATGAGCGAACCTTTCGGTCCGCACGCTCTAAAGGCTCTAGAAAGGGAGCAGTGGGGAAGTGAGAACAGCAAAGACGCGTGCTTGAACTAATACAGACGGGTGTCGATGCCAGCGTGTATTTTACTTGCTAGTCACCGCTCACAACGCTCGTGATTGACTACGAGGCTGTAGAGTTCTAGATGAAAGCGCAGACAACGTGCAGCAATATCTGTGCACGGACTAGTGTGCAAGAGTTCGCAAAGCGTCACCACACACCAGAGTCTATGCCCACAGCTCCTGGATGTACCGCTGTCCGTCCTGGAGCCCCTTGAGCGTCGCGGCTGCCTCGTCCGCCGACTTACCACCAAACTCCTCGATGATCTGGCGCAGCACCTTGTGCACGTCGTTTCCCATGGTCGTGGCGCCACACACGTAAATATACGCGTTCTCCTTGTGGATGAGTTCCCAGAGACCAGCGCCGTTCTTGGACAGCAGGTGCTGCACGTACACCTTTTGCTCCTGCTCGCGCGAGAACGCCAGGTGCAGCTCCGAGAGCACCCCCTGCTGCTGGAACTTCTCCAGCTCGTCGCGGTAGATGTAGTCGTCGTCGCGGCGGCGGCAGCCAAAGTAGAGCACCGACTTGCCCACCTGGACACCTTGCGCCTGCTGGTGCGCACGCTCATGCAGGAAAGCACGCATCGGAGCGATGCCCGTGCCTGGACCAATCATGATGATAGGTGTCATCGTGTCCTTGGGCAGTCGGAACGTCGATGGACGCACGAAAACACGCGCGCTGGGCCACACGCGCGGGTTCTTGCTCCCCTGTTCTCCAGGTCGGCTATCGCGCTTCTTCTTCGAGTCGCTATGGCCATCAAGAGGCAGCAAACCGGCGGTGAAGGTGGAGCAGACGCCACGGAAGATGCGGCCATCTTTCTTCTTGTTCTCGATAACGCTAATCGTGGCGTGCACGCGCTGCGGGTTGACCAGGCTCGAGGATGAAATGGTGTAGTAGCGAGGGAGGAGGAACGGGATGACATGGATGAGCGCGTTGATCGGCACTTGGACAGACGAAAAGTGCTCCAGTACGTCCACGTACGACCGCTCGTCGTCCAGGACCCACTGCTGGTACTCGTCCTTGCCCTCCTTCGACGACAAGTGCACGAGACTCGCACGCTCGTCCGGATCCGACGCAAAGTATGCAAGCTGCTTGAGTGGACCCTTGCGCGGAGCACTGTTAATGCCGAGGTAGCATCTGAGGATCTGCTCAATGGTGCACGGGGACGGGAACGGAAGTTCACCCTTGGTGTCTTCGTCCACCGGTTGGACAGATACCCACTGGTCGAGGTCGTAGCCCAGACGAGCGGCCAAGCGCTCGACATTGGCGGGCAGGTTCTCTGGCAGGATAGCCAGGTTGTCGGCCGTCAGATACTCCAGGCCAGTGTCGCGCAGATCGAACTCCACGTGCACCGTCGACCCATTCACCGTCGACGGGCGTATCTCGCGGTTTACGACCACCTTGGCGCTCTTGGCAGTGAAGAAATGCTTTGTTGACGCCTTCATGCGGACATCCGCGCTGTCGCTGGCGTCCCTTGTCGCCGGCGTGCGGATCTCCTGCACCAAGTACTCGTACTCCGGAGCCGACACGCCGTCCTGGCCTGCGCCATCAGCGTCCTCGCTGGCTCCCGCATCGTTGTCTTCAGCTCCAGCGATGAACTGCTTGCGCAGCTCCTTCCATAGGTTCTCGCGCCAGTCGTCAAAGTCTTCGTCCAGCGACGCATCATCGTCGCCCTCGCCGTAGTTGTACACCCGATGAGCACCGTATTCGGTCATGAGCTTGTCGACCGAGCGACCCATCGAGTTATAGTGCTCGTACTGGCGGTTGCCAAGGCCAAAGACCGTGTAGCCGACTCCCTCGAGCGAGCGCTCGTCGAGCGACTCGTCCTCATTCCGCAAGAACTTCATGAACTCGACGGCGTTGTCCGTCGGGTCGCCCTCGCCATAGGTGGCCATCACCAAGATCACGATCTTCTCCTTGCGGAGGTCCTCGGCGTCGTACTCCTCCAGGTCGATCGCATGCGCCGCAAAGCCAGCCTTACGCCCGAGCTTCTTGAGCACCTCGGCGAACCCCTCGGCCGTTCCCGTTTGCGATCCGAAGAGGATCGCGACACGGCCGCCTGGGAAGCTTGGGTCCTCATCCACACTCCCTCGGCGCGCCATCGTCGTCGCCGACGCCGCGCTCGCGCTCGCGGCCTGCTTGTACATCTTCATCTGCTCGCCGATCCGCAGCATCTCGCTCTGCATCTTCTCGTCCTTCTTGCTCGCGGGCCGCATCCACAGCACCGCGCTCGCCAGCACGGCCAACACCGTGCCCACCACCACGTACGAGTCCATGGCTTCGGACCCGACCGAGCCTGCGCTCTGCTGCGCCGCCCTGCCCTCCCGTCCAATCCCCCGCGGGTGTCCGGCGCGCGCGAAGAAGAGAAATGCGCCGCCACTTCCCGCCGAAGATGCGCGAACGTGGCGGGGGCGGGCGGCGCAGGCTCCCGACCGTTTGCTTTTCCGCCAATCGTGCAGACTCACAATCGATTTCAGCGAATCAAGATCGAGAACGTCAATAATCGGACCTAAGAAAGTATTAACGGTAGTAGAGGGTGGGATCCTCGCACACGCTGATCGACGACAGTACAGGCGCTGACGACCGCGCCGAGACCACAACCGTCGGCATGGCGGTGGCTCCGCGCTCGCGCCGCTGACGCTTTCCCGGTCGCAGCGATGGACGCAAGCGCGCGCGCCGCCCGCTGGGCGTCCCCATCTCGACGTCTGTCTTGAGTGTCTATGTTTCGGTGCCTGCAGAGGCTGCATTCGTCCGCGCCGCGCGATGGCTCCGAGCAGAAGCCTCACGCAGGGACGTACACTCTGCTGCATCGCCGTGATCGCTTCACTACCCGCTCGGCGCGCACACACATGTCTAGAGGGAACGGCACTTCGCTAGCGCGTCCGGCCGCAGCGAGGCGCCATCACAGGAGCTTGGGCTCTGGCTGGGCCGGTTTCCGCGACGGCGTCGCCTTGCGCGCCTGCTTGCCCGACGCGTGGGCGGCACGGCCGTGAGCCTGGCCGTTCTCGCGGAGCATGAGGTGCTCCGGAACGTCGTCGATGATGCCGGCCGCGCGAACCTTCATCCACTTGCGGAAGTTCCAGTATGGCGCGCGCTCGGGCAACTGCAGCGCGATCTCGAGCGCGTTGTGCCAGTCCAGGCGGCTCAGCCGCGCGTTGTTCTGCATCATCTGCATCATCAGGCGGCACGCCTCGCGCGGGTTCTTGCGCTTCTCGACGTACAGCTGGATGAGCTCGCGGTAGCACCCCGTGCTCTTGCCCATGCGCTTGGCGTTGGCCTGCAGCATCTGCACCGCCGTGTCCACCGCACCGCCGCGGATGTATGCGAGGATCACAGTTTGATATGTCACCGTGTCCCACTTGATGCCCAGGTGCTTCATCTCGGCCGCGACCTTGTGGACTTCCTCCAGCTGGTTGGTCGCCAGCAGCGCCGTGATGGCCGCGTTGTGCGCGAACTGGTTGAGGACGTCACCGCGCTCCTTGTGCTGTCGGAAGATCTCGAGCCCGCGCAGCTGCACCTCCGCGCTCTCCGACTTGGCGTGGCCCATGAGAACTGCACCGAGGTACAGCCCGCGCAGTTCCATCTTCAGATGCTCCGGCATGCCGTTGAACATATCGACGATGTCTTCCCAGTGCTTGCCCTTGGCGCAGGCCGAAAAAGCAGAGTTGTAGATGGTCACCGTCGGCGGGAAGCCCGCTTCCTGCATGGACGAGAGCACATCAAGCGCGAGCTCCCAGCGGCCGGTCTTGCCTGCGCAAATCGCCAGCGAGTGGTATGTGCTCTGCGTCATGTCGATCTCCCGCTGGCGGATCGCACGCAGGACGCCGAGCGCGGACTGCGCGTCGCCAACGCGCGCGCAACTGTTGAGAATGTTGTTGTAGATCACGATCGTCAGCTCGACGCGGTTCTTGAGCATGTCGTCGAAGATCTCGAGCACCAGCTCGTGCCGGTTCGACTTAAGCGCCGCCGACAGCGCGCGCGAGTACGTCACCGTCTTGGGCACGTAGCCGTCGTTCCTCATGACCTCGAACACGCGCAGAGCGTGCGAGTAGTGCTTCTCGTGGTAGCAGCACGCGATGGCCGCCGAGTACGCGTGGATGCGCGGCCGGACGCCCTTCTCACGCGAGTACACGAGCACCTCAAGGCACTCGTTGACCATCTTTTTGGCGTCTAGAGCCAAGATCATCGCGGTCGCGATGTTCGTCGACAGTCCGCGTCCGTCCTCCTGCTGGATCTCACGGTAGATCTCCATGGCGGCCTCCCCACCCTCTGGGTCATATTTGGCTGCCATGAGTGCGTCCATTCGTTGCTCTTCCAGCACGGTCGCGGGGTCCACCGGTGCCTCCAACAGCTCCTCATCTGCTTCCTCCAAGTGCTGGTGGCGGTGGCGGTGCTCCTCCTTCCGAGCGACTGAGAAGAGCCGGCGCACCTGCAGACGGCACGAGACGCACCCTGCATCGCCACAATGCGAGTGAACGCTGCCCCACCGCGAACGCGCAGGTGTGGGACACCCCGCGGACGAGGCCAGCGTCGACATTGCCGTCGGCTGCGAGCCCACGGCTCCGTGGGTGGCAGTCGCGACTCGCGCGGCAGCCTCGGTAGCGTCCGGACGGAGTCGCCAGAGCGCGCTGCCGCGCTTAGCGCCTGCAGCCGCGACTCCTCTGCACGCGAGCATGGTCCGTGAGGTGTGACCGCCCCCTCTTCCCTCCGACTGCCTCGGAACTGCTGCTCGGTCTCCTCCGCTGCTGCCGGTGCTGCTACTGTCAAACCACGAAAAGCTGGACTGATGACGGACGGCCTGGAGCAGCCGCAGCCGCCTCACTGTCGACGATGATATAGTGTGTACCACCTTAGAATGGGTTCGCGAAAGATTCCTCCACGTACGTGCCGCTTCGGCGCTTCATTTGCTGAGCGTCCCAAAAGAGCGTGGGAATTGCTATTCTCGGATAGGCTGGCCCCAACATGAGGTTACCAACCGTATGTCAGTGATTGCGGCTTCCCTTCGTTCGTTCTCGCGTCGCACGAATTGAAGAGCACCCTACAGCACACTCGCACTCGGCAAGAAAGACGCCGGCCGGCGAGCGAAGCGACCAGCATTCAGGCTCTCCCTCGCACCTCCTGGGTCGGAGGGCACACGTCTCAGCCATGGGCAACGTCGTGGGCGGGGGCTATGCGTCGCCGCTGCCGGAAGACGGGGTGTCCGCGGCCGATGAGTACGTCCCACGACTCTCGGACGCCGAGATCAAGCGCTACTCGGAAGGATACCGCCGCATTTGCCGCGCAGAAAGCGGCGGCGCCGGGAGTGCAGGCGACAGCAGTCCGCTAGCTGCGCGGCTCCAGCGAAGTGGCGCTGTGTCGCCCTCGGTGGCTTCTCCTGCAGCAATCGCGTCGGCTTTCCTCCCCAAGCGCATTGGCCACACAGGTGTCGCCGGGTCTGGGTCGGTGGCGGCTAACGCAGCTGCGCCATCCGTCGCTTTGGGTGCTGGAGGAGGCGTCTTGACCAAGAAACTGTTCCGCAACAAGGTCTTAGGCGCGTTCACAATGATCCCGCACTCTCTCTCGGACCGGTTGTTCGAGGTGCTGGACACAGAGCACACGGGCGAGCTGACACTCGCCAACGTACTCAGCGGCATCGCGTGGCTCAAGCACGGTTCGTTCGAGGAGCAAGTGCGGCTGCTCTTCATCATTTACGACCTCGACGGTGCAGGACGCGTCGCGCGGGACGTCATCGACCGCTTTATGGACGTCATCTACGGCCGCAAGCGCGCGCGGCACGACACAACAGTGGCGTTCCTTGACGACGTCTTTGCCGGTCGATCAAGTCTCTCGCTGGACGAATTTCGGGACGTCGTGCAACGCAAGGATGTGCGGGGCGACGCGCTGCTTGTAAAATGGCTCGCAATACTCGCGGCGAAGATTGGAACCGAGGAGGACGACGACATCCTGGAGCTGGAGCGGAAGTACAACCCCGTTGTGATCCGCCACCGGATTGCGGACGCCACTCAATTCACGGTTAGCGAGGTAGCCGCGCTCGAGCGGCAGTTCCAGAGGCTGTTCGACGCAAAGAGCGGTGCTAGTGCTCGTGTTCCGAGTGATCAATTTGTGGCGGTGCTCAGCGAGCAGAACTTCCCTGAGAAGCTGCTTGCGCGGTTCGCGGACGCCACAGCGCTCCCGCAGGTTGTGACGTTTGACGAATTCTGTCAGTTCGTGTCCGACTTCTGCCGCGGAACTCGCGGCACCAAGATGCGGCATCTCTTCCGCATGTACAAGGACCCGGACTCGGACCGTGTACCTCTTGAAGCAATTGAAGAGATCATTCACATCGGCGCACAATGTGATTCTGGCGAAAGCGGAGCTGATTACGATCCGAATCAGCGCGCTCAAGAAGAGGAGCAGCAACTGGCCGAGGTGAGTGCGTGGTTTGCTAACCTTTTGGGACCGACTTCTTTGGTGACAATATCGCTGTGCACTTCTCGCTTGGGATGATTAGATCTCGGCGAGTGTTACGGCCGACGAAGGCTGGGACGAAGAGAACTTTATGGAATGGGCGGCAGAGGCACACAGTCCTGAGCGACTCGTTCACCAGCTCGCATTTGCGGCGTGCCTTCTCGTCGGAGTGAAGCCTGCCACGCCTTATCTTGAAAAGCGCATTGTCACGTGGCACTGGAGGCAGGCAGCCAAGGTCGTCCCAAATGGCCAGGTGAGTGCTCCAACATCCAGAGGTTGTTGTTTGCAGCTCCTGCTGTGCTTGCTGACGAAGGCGAGGAGAAGTGACAAGCTATGTGTGCTTTCCTATGCTAGCAGCCGTGGAATCTCGTCGCTGCTGACTGGTGGCGCAAATGGTGCGACTACGTTGGGATGGACCCATTTGTCGGAACTCCTTATGGCTCGCTCGCAATTCCGAGTATCCCATCAGGCACGAAAGTGGTGGCTCCACCACGCAATGCTGCTCGTTCTCATACTGCGTCCATGGGAATGAATGCGGATCGCCCTGGGCCGGTGTACAACTGGACTCTCCTTCGCGTCAGCGGCAGCAGGCGTTTAAAGGACTCGCTGGTGCTTGGGGGCGACTTCTACGTACGTTGCTGCCCGGTGTTGGGGAAGTGTATTCGTTCGATGCCACTCACCGATCGTGGCATGTGATTTCAGCTTGTACCATCCGCTGTGCATAGCGTGTTGGTGCAATGGTACAGTGGTGGTCCAGATTTGTCTCGAGTCGTCGTCGGAAGTCAACCAACTTCTTTCTCATCGTCGCGGACTTTCACGAGCGGTCGCACAGACGAGAAGGATGCGGGAGAGGCCGCTACCATTGAGCTCTTTCCGTTGGTACTTCGTGTGGCTCGAGTTGATGCTTCGACTGGCGGTGTCGTCAAATCAGGTGAAGAGGTGGTATTGAGTCGGTTGAGTAACCCAGACTTGCTCCTCGAAGCGGCATGCCGAGCACTCCAGTTGCAGAAAATGGTGGACAAAGCTCGGCTATGGTACTTCAACGAGGGAACTCCAGAGCGCAAGATCCGAATTGGCAAAGATAACCCTCGTGAGCTCGCCAAGTTGTCCCAGAGCAGCGTGTTCTTATTGGAGATCCAAGACGAAGATGGCTCGTGGCCATTGTCGCAGGCAACCGAGAAGCACGCAGCCAATACAACTGGAACTGGACCTTCCAGAAGAAGCCCCACGACAGATGAAGAAGCCTCGGACAGTGACGAAGAGGATGACGAGGACGACGTGAGTTCTCCGCCAGCTGAGCGAATAAATGGTACAAACGGTCACCCGCAACGAAAACGCCAGCGCGACTCTCGCCCGTCGCTGCGGACTTCGGAGTTTTGCGCTCGGGGAAACCTTGAAGTACTCAGTGCGCTCGGCTCAAGCTATGTTAGTCCGAGCTCAAGTCACCGAGCTCAAAACCACCGTCAACAGACTGCGGAGCATCATGGTACTGTGGACGGAGGTTCCTCGGACGGTTCAGCCACAACTGGAGTTGATACGGACTTTGCGGGTGCCTCTGATATTGTTCGCAAGCGCTTTTCGAAAGATGCGTTCAAAGGACAAGGACTTGTGGGCCTCGACAATTTGGGCAACACCTGCTACATGAGCAGTGCTCTGCAGTGTCTGAGCCACACGCGGTTGCTAGTTGAGTTTTTCAAGAACGAAGCATACTTGCGGGACATCAACTTGCACAACCGAGACGGTACCAACGGAAAGCTCGCAGTGGCATTTGGGGAGCTGCTGCGCGTGCTGTGGACGTCGGAGAAGAAGCGGTTCTCTCCAAACGAGTTCAAGCGCGTGCTCGCGAAATGCCATCCCCAGTTTCTTGGCTCCGACCAGCACGATGCGCAGGAGCTGCTCGCGTGTTTGCTCAGCAGCTTGAGCGAAGATTTGAACCGTATCGTGACGAAGCCGTATACTGAGCAACCGGACAGCAATGGTCGCAATGACGCTCTGGTGGCTCACGAGTGGTGGGTGAACCACTTGAAGCGCGAGGTCTCGGTTATTGTCGCTCTCTTCACGGGCCAGTACAAGAGTCTGCTCGAGTGTTCCATCTGCGGCTACGAGTCGGCGCGCTTTGAGCCGTTCACGTTTCTACAGCTGTCACTACCCGAGAGTAACTTCCGCTCGGTCATCATGACGCTCATCTTTCGAACGGACCGCGTGCCGATGCGGTACTCTGTCCGTGTACGTACCAGTGACACGATACAAGAGGTCAAGCAACGTGTTTCGGAGTTCTTCGGGCGGCTTGCGCGGTCCAGCAATGGCACTGGTATCGCTGATGAAGACTCTATTCCTCCCCCAACGCGTCAATCGGAGATCGTGCTGGCTCGCATTTCCAGCCTCCATACGATTGAATTCCTGTTGGATGGCGCCATTCCGATGTCGCAGATCCCCGAAAAGGACCAGCTGTGCGCCTTTGAGCTCGACTTGGCTGAAGAGATCGTTCCGCCTGCGAATGACACGACCAGAATTTCCACTACTTCGAAGCCCCGAGAGACTGCCAAGATCGAAAATGGAGTCAATGGGCACGTAAATGGCGGCACCACGAGCAACTTTGCCACAGCTGACGATTCGAGCAGCAAAGACAAGGCTGAGGTCAGTGCTGACAGCGACACAAGCTCGGAGGACTCCTCCACCGAGATATTTCCCGTTGGCGCGTCAGTGTACGTGCGAGTCGACAAGAGCAAGGACCTGACTGCCGCACGCGTCGTGGGCAGTAACGCGAACAACGGGACGATCAACGTTGCGTACCCGAATGGAGTACGGCGGTACCACATCCCGCTATCGAAGGTAGTGCTGCGCCGTCAATCGGAGGCATTCATCTTCCTCGTGCATCGGCGTGTCGAGCGGTCAACCAACAGCTTCACGAACGCACACATCACGCGCCTCTTTGGTGCTCCGCTTGTTCTCCGCGTGTCGCTGGGCAAGACGACAGCGTACAACCTGTACATGCTAGTGTGGAAGCGTCTCCGTCGCATCTTCAACTGGCAAGAGCCACCCACGCCGTCCGATTTCACCGCGGAGAATGGCGATACTGGTGAACAGACGCGGCGCACGGATACCTCGTGTCTAGCTCTGGGTCGGCATTTACCGACGACGAAGTTTGGCTTTTGCCTGCGCATGGTGACGTCGCACGGCATTGGGTGCTCTCGGTGCGAGTGGATCGATGCGTGTCTCGGCTGTTTGATCCTTCCATCGAGCACTACGCCGATCGAGCTCGCCGCCGAGGAGACCGTCGCGATTGACTGGGATATTCGATCGTTGAAGGAAGA
>JAADYC010000364.1:0-22761 GCA_023338135.1 Phytopythium kandeliae | reverse complement strand
GTTCAAATAAATCGTGGGAGTGTTGGACAAAGAGCAGGAAGGTGGTTTCGAGGTAGTTTGGCGTTCCCGAACAACCTCAACACAACTGGAGATTTGCAAACGTTGGTTGGCGTCAACGGGACAAACGTTGACACCACTACAGCTGACTCGTCACGACGCTCCAATCCTTCCTTTTTCGCGCCTCCACCAATCACATCACGTCGATCGAACATGTCCACAGTTCGATCGTTTCGTACTTGATCGTGTGCACAAGGTACACGCCTCCGTGTTGCAGCCAAGATCTATTCGTACCTTTTCGCAACTACACTGTACCATTCGTCAAACCAGCGGCGGCGGCTCCGCGCAGGTACGAGAAGCAATACAAGTCCGGTCGGGTTGACCTCAAGGCGCGGCGGCGATGGACGACGAGGCGCGCGGCGACAGCGCGGCGGCGGCGGCGGGCGGCGCGGCCGCCGCGCGTAACAACGTGGTGGTCAAGGTGGGCATGGTAGGCGACGCGCAGGTGGGCAAGACCAGTCTCATGGTCAAGTACGTCGAGGGCAAGTTCGACGAGGACTACATCCACACGCTCGGCGTCAACTTCATGGAGAAGACCATCGCGCTGCGCAACACAGAGATCACGTTCAGCATCTGGGACCTCGGCGGTACGCTCTGCGCGCTGCGCTCTGCGCTCTGCGCTCTCCGCTCTCTGCTCTCCGCTCTGATCACGACGGACCCTCCCTGATCCCCTTGGAACCGCCGTTGCCGTCGGCGCCGGCGTTGCGGCCGCGGTCGCTGTCGACAGGCCACCGCGAGTTCATCAGCATGCTGCCGCTCGTGTGCAACGACGCAGTCGCCATCCTCTTCATGTTCGACCTCACGCGCAGGGCGACGCTCACGAGCGTTAAGGAGTGGTATCGCCAGGTGCGCTCCATCAACAAGGTGCGACCGCGGCGCCACTGCCATTGCGCGCGATGCCGACGGACGGGCGGACGGGCGGACAGACGGACGCGCAGGCCTCGCGGGTCGCTAACGCGCAGTCTCGCGGGTCGCAGAACGCCTTCCCGTTCCTCATCGGCATGAAGTACGACCACTTTGCCAACTACTCGCTCGAGGAGCAGGAGGATATCACCAAGCAGGTGCGTGCACGCCCACGAGTCGGCGCCGAGGCCGACACCGCGACTGACCTGGCAGGCGGCCTTGTCACGCAGGCGCGCAAGTTCGCCAAGGCCATGAAGGCGCCGTTGATCTTCACGTCGGCGTCGCACTCGATCAACGTACAGAAGGTCTTCAAGGTCGTGCTGAGCAAGGTCTTCGACCTCAAGTGCACGGTGCCCATGATCGAGCGCGTGGGCGACCCGATCCTGCAGTATTAGCTCCTCCCCGTCCGGCGGCGGCGGCGGCGGTGGCGTCCGTCCGTACGTACGTCCATACGGTTCCGTGTTCCTCAAGCGTTCGGTCCGCGCGCGGTCCGCAGTGCGGTGTGTATTGATGCTCGTTCCGACCCAACGCGCGCCTTCTAACCAACGAGCGGCGTCTACGCCCACGTCCGCAGCGGTCGCTCGCTCACTCGGTCGCTCACTCGGTCGCTCGCTCCGTCGCGGACTCCGTCGCGGGCTCAGTCGCGGGCGGGCAGGACGCCGGCGTACTCGTCGAGCCCGAGCGCCAGGTTGATGTTCTGCACGGCCTGCGTGGCGGCGCCCTTGAGCAGGTTGTCGATCGTGGCGACGACCACGACGCGGCCCGACTCGGGGTCCACCTGGAAGCCGCCGACCTCGACGTGCGGGTGCAGCGCGACGTCCTTGACGTGCGGCATGGCGTCCGAGACGCGCACGAGGCGCTCGCCAGCGTAGAAGGCTGCGTAGAGCTCCTTGAGCTGCGCCGGCGAGAGGCGCGCGTCGTCCCGCAGCTGCGCCGAGACCGTGAGGTGGATGCCCTGGAAGAACGGGCCGACGTGCGGCATGAAGCGCACCGGCGTGCCCAGCTGGTGGCTCACCTCGCGCTCGTGCACGTGCGCGACCGACTTGTAGGCGAGCACGTTGTTCTCGAGCACGCGCGGGTCGTTGGCGGCCGACGGCGCCGTGCCCGCGCCGCTGTAGCCCGAGACGCCGAACACGTGCGGCGGGATGGCCGCGTCCAGCAGCGCGCCGCCCACGTCCGGCTTGGCGCCGAGCAGCGGCAGGAGCGCGAGCTGCATGCCCGTGGCGTAGCAGCCCGGGTTCGAGATGTGCGAGGCGCCCGCGAGCCGCGCGCGCGCGCCGGGCGCCTCGGCCAGCCCGTACGTCCACGCCGGGTTGAAGCGCTGGTCGGCGCTCAGGTCCAGCACGAGCTTGTCCTTGCGCGCGAGCCCGTCGAGCACGGCCGCGTACTTGTCGCAGTGGCCGTTGGGCAGCGCGAGCACCCAGACGTCGACGCTCTCGGCCAGCGGCGACGCCGGGATGTCCTCGAGCCCGAGGTCCACGAACGCCAGCGCCTCCGAGATGCCGCCCAGCCGCTCGCCGCGCTCCAGCGGCTTGGCCGGCCGGTTCGTGTGCGGGTTCAGCGGCGGCGCGCTCGCGATCTCGAGCACCTGCTGGCCCACGAGCGCGCGCGAGCTGGCGCACGCGAGCTCCAGGCGCGGGTGGCGGCCCACGGCGCGGATCACCTCTCGCCCGGCGTACCCGCGCGCGCCGATGAGTCCGACCTTCCACCGCTTGGCCGCGCCGCCCGAGAGGTTCAGGCCCGCCGCCGCGCTCGAGGCTTCCTGCTCCTGCTCCTCCTCCTCCTGGCTCGGCTCGTCGCCGCGCGTGCACACGGTGCCGGCGCTGCAGCTGCTGAGGATCTCGCGCGAGAGCGCGGCCGCCGACGTGAGCGCGACGGACGACGAGGCGGGCAGGCCGCGCAGCAGCGCGTGGATCTCGTTGAGCTTCAGCAGCGTGCCCTGCCGGCCCGTGTAGTCGCGCGCGGCCATGCGCGCGTAGTCGCGCGCCATGACGATCTCCTTGAGCTTCGAGCCGTCGTCCTCGACCCAGCCGCCCTTGGCGTTGATGAAGATGGTCTTGTACGGCTGCAGGTCCAGCGCGAGCTGCCGCGCCGCCACGTCCGCGTTCACGTTGAGCGTCTGCCCGCCGGCGCTCTCGCCCAGGCACGAGAGCACGGGGATCTGGCCGCTGGCCACCGCGGCCGACACGGCCGCGCCGTGGATGGCCGTCACCTCGCCCACGAAGCCGTAGACGTCCCGGTCCTTGAACGTGGCCTCGAACACGCCGCTCGTGATGGGCCGCGCGTCCACGCCGGCCGCGACCAGCGCGTCCACGAGCCGGCGGTTGGCCTGCAGGAAGATGCGCTTGGCGACGGCCAGCGTCTCCTGGTCCGTCACGCGGTTGCCGCCCACGTACTGCGGCTCGATGCCGGCCTTGGCCAGCTCCGCGTTCATCTGCGGGCCCGCGCCGTGCACCAGGATGGGGAACAGCCCGGCCTGCTTGAGGAAGTGCAGCGAGCGCACGAGCGACTCCAGCTCGTTCTCGATCACCTCGCCGCCGATCTTGATGACCGTCGTGCGCGTCACGCCCGGCGTGCCGTACACGCGCACGTACTCGCGCACGTCGCGCTCCGACCGCACGATGCGCAGCAGCTCCGTCGCCACCTCGAGCGTGCCCGCGGGCCCGCTCGGCAGCGCGAACGCCGCCGACGACAGGCGCCGGCCGCTCACGGCGGACAGCGCGCCGCCGGCCTGGCGCCGCAGCGGCGCGGACAGCCGCGCCAGTCGCTGCAGCATAGCGTCGAGCGTGGGGAGGGGCGGACGGGTGGACGGGAGTGTCGCTGGCGGCGGCGGCGCGGCTCGAGACGCGAGGCGCGAGGCGCGAGACGCGAGATCCGCCGGCGGCGCAAGCGGCTCGAGCGTGGCGCAGCGAGGCGGTCGATCGGACCGATCAAGGAGGTGGCGGCCGTTGGCGAGGGTACAGTTACGCGGCTACGGGTACGTTTGGGTCCCGTAAGTGCGGCGTGCGCGCGCGATTTGTCCCGAACCTAGGATTTCGCGCCGCGTCTGATTGCTCAAACGGTGACGTCACAGGCGAAACGCCCGCCGCCAGTTATTTTAAAGTACGCAGACGTGGCGAATAATGGGTGGCGTGCGCACTTTGCAGAGCCCGCGCATCCCCCCCGCCGCCCAACGACTGGCCGCCGACGCTCGCCGCGCCGCCCGAGAAAAGTTCTCCTGGCGCCGGCGGCCGCCCGGCCCGGCCACACGGCCGCCCGCGCCGCCCGCGTCGCCCGCGCCGCGCATGGACACGCCCGGCGCGTGGGTTTAACGCCGAGGCGGCGGCGGCGGCGGCGGCGAGCGTCCGGGCGGCCGCCAAAGCATCCGGAGGCGCGCGCCGCTTCAAGGACGAGCCGGCTGGCGCGTTGACTGGCGCTTTGTATCCCGCGGCGGCGTGGCGCCGGAGCCCGCGACGTTTTATACGTATCTTTCCCGGGAACCTTCGAAAACGCATACTCGAGCGGATCCGAGCCGGCGACAGCTGCTCGCGGCCACCGGCACGGACCAACCGACCGACGGACCGACCGGCGGTCGCTGCTCGCTCGCTCGCTCGCTCGGTCGCTCACTTCCCAACTGGCGCCGCGGTCGCGAGCGAGCCTGCGCGCGACCGACGAAGCGGCCGTTCCTCCCTCCGCGCTCCTTCTCCTCCTCGCCCGTCGACCGTCCGCCGAGATGCTGCGCCTGTCCGGTGCGGTGAAGCGCCGCGCGCCGCTGCACAAGGCGAGCGGCGGGCGGCTGCTGCAGCCCGCGCGCACCAAGGTAGACCGGCGCGGCGCGCCGCGCTTCGAGACGCGCGCCGTGCTCGAGTTCGAGGACGGCTCGCGCTTCCCCGGGTACTCGTTCGGCGCGCACAAGTCGACGGCGGGCGAGGTGGTGTTCACGACGGGCATGGTGGGCTACCCCGAGGCGCTCACGGACCCGTCGTTCAAGGGCCAGATCCTCAACATGACGTTCCCGATGATTGGCAACTACGGCGTGCCGAGCACCTCGGCGCTGGACGAGCACGGACTGAACAAGTTCATCGAGTCGGACCGCATCCACGCCGCCGGCATGATCGTGCAGGACTACTCGAACCACCACAGCCACTGGAACGCGGCGTCGTCGCTGAGCGAGTGGCTCGAGCGCGAGGGCATCCCGGCGATCGCCGGCGTGGACACGCGCGCCATCACCAAGAAGATCCGCGCGCACGGCGCCATGTCGGGCCGCATCGTCGTCGAGGGCAGCGATGCGCCGGCGTTCGTGGACCCGAACGAGCAGAACCTGGCGGCGCTCGTGTCGACCAAGCAGGTGCGCATCTTCGGCGAGGGCAACCCGCTCAAGATCCTGGCGGTCGACTGCGGCATCAAGTACAACATCATCCGCTCGCTGGTGGCGCGCGGCGCCGAGGTGAAGCTCGTGCCGTGGAACCACGACATCGCGGCCGAGGCGAGCTGGTACGACGGGCTCTTCCTCTCGAACGGGCCGGGCGACCCGGCCATCATGGCGGAGACGACGGCGCAGCTGGCGCGCGCACTGGCGGCGCAGGGCGAGGAGGTCAAGCCCATCTTCGGCATTTGCCTGGGCAACCAGCTGCTGGGCCGCGCGGCCGGCGCGAGCACGTACAAGCTGCCGTTCGGCAACCGCGGGCAGAACCAGCCCGTGAACAACCTCAAGACGGGCCAGTGCTACATCACGGCGCAGAACCACGGGTACGCGCTGGACGGCAAGACGCTGCCGGCCGAGTGGGAGGAGCTGTTTGTGAACGCCAACGACGGCACGAACGAGGGTATCATCCACAAGAGCAAGCCGTACTTCACGGCGCAGTTCCACCCGGAGCACTGCGGCGGGCCGACGGACACGGAGTTCCTCTTCGACGTGTTCCTCGACGCCGTGCGCCGCAAGGAGAAGGGCCCGATCACGAGCCTCGTGCAGGCGCCGGCGGTCGCGCGGCCCAAGGTCAAGAAGGTGCTCGTGCTCGGCTCGGGCGGGCTCTCGATCGGCCAGGCCGGCGAGTTCGACTACTCTGGCTCGCAGGCCATCAAGGCGCTCAAGGAGGAGGGCGTCGAGACGATCCTCATCAACCCGAACATCGCGTCGGTGCAGACCAACATTGACCGCTCGAGCGAGGCGCAGGCCAGCAACGTGTACTACCTGCCGGTGAACACGGAGTTTGTCGAGCAGGTGATCAAGCGCGAGCGGCCGGACGGCATCCTCATCTCGATGGGCGGCCAGACGGCGCTCAACTGCGGCGTCGAGCTGCACGAGAAGGGCGTGTTCGCCAAGTACGGCGTGCAGGTGCTGGGCACGCAGATCGACGTGGTGAACGCGACGGAGGACCGCGAGATCTTCAACGAGAAGCTCAAGGAGATCGGCGAGAAGATCGCCACGAGCTTCGCGGTCAACTCGGTGGACGACGCGGTCAAGGCCGCGTACGACATCGGCTTCCCCGTCATGATCCGCTCGGCGTTCGCGCTCGGCGGACTCGGCTCGGGCATCTGCGAGGACGAGGCGCAGCTGCGCGCCATGGCCAAGAAGGCCTTCTCGGGCTCGCCGCAGATCCTGGTCGAGCGGTCGATGAAGGGGTGGAAGGAGGTCGAGTACGAGGTGGTGCGCGACGCGGCCAACAACTGCATCACGGTCTGCAACATGGAGAACTTCGACCCGCTGGGCATCCACACGGGCGAGTCGATCGTCGTGGCGCCGTCGCAGACGCTGTCGAACCGCGAGTACCACATGCTGCGCGAGACGGCGCTCAAGGTCGTGCGCCACCTGGGCATCGTCGGCGAGTGCAACATCCAGTACGCGCTCAACCCGTACTCGGAGGAGTACTGCATCATCGAGGTGAACGCGCGGCTGTCGCGCTCGAGCGCGCTCGCGTCCAAGGCCACGGGCTACCCGCTGGCGTTCGTGGCGGCCAAGCTCGCGCTCGGCATCAACCTGCCGGAGCTCAAGAACTCGGTCACCAAGTCGACCACGGCCTGCTTCGAGCCGTCGCTCGACTACTGCGTGACCAAGATCCCGCGCTGGGACCTGGCCAAGTTCGAGAACGTGAGCACGGAGATCGGCTCGTCGATGAAGTCGGTCGGAGAGGTCATGTCGATCGCGCGCACGTTCGAGGAGGGCATCCAGAAGGCGCTGCGCATGGTCGAGCCCTCGATCGAGGGCTTTGAGCCGCGCAACGGCGTGCCCGAGACGCGCGAGGAGCTGCTGGCCGCGCTCGCCAAGCCCACGGACCGCCGCATCTACCAGATCGCGCACGCGCTGCGCCACGGCATCCTCTCGATCGACGAGGTGCACGAGGCGACCAAGATCGACACGTGGTTCCTCTCGCGCCTGCAGGCGATCGCCGACTGCGACGAGAACCTGTCGGGCCGCGCGCTCGCCTCGGTGGCGGCCGACGAGCTGCGCGAGGCCAAGAGCCTCGGGTTCTCGGACCGCCAGCTCGCGCGCATGCTCTCGTGCTCGGACGACGAGGTGCGCGCGCGGCGCAAGGCGCTGGGCGTCGAGCCGAGCGTCAAGCAGATCGACACGCTCGCGGCCGAGTACCCGGCGCAGACCAACTACTTGTACATGACGTACAACGGCTCGGAGCACGACGTGGAGGCGCAGGCGCCGAACGACGGCGTCATGGTGCTCGGCAGCGGCGCGTACCGCATCGGCAGCTCGGTCGAGTTCGACTGGTGCGCCGTGAGCTGCATCCGCACGCTGCGCAAGCTCGGCTACCGCGCGGTCATGCTCAACTACAACCCCGAGACGGTCTCGACGGACTACGACGAGTGCGACCAGCTGTACTTCGAGGAGCTGTCCAAGGAGCGCGTGATGGACGTGTACGAGCGCGAGGGCGTGCAGGGCGTGGTCGTGTCGGTGGGCGGGCAGATCCCCAACAACCTGGCGCTGCCGCTGCACAAGGCCGGCGTCAAGGTGCTCGGCACGCACCCGAGCATGATCGACAGCGCCGAGGACCGCTTCAAGTTCTCGAAGCTCATGGACGCGGCCGGCGTGCCGCAGCCCGAGTGGAAGGAGCTCACGAGCTACGACGAGGCGCTGCAGTTCGCCCAGCGCGTGGGCTACCCGTGCCTCGTTCGCCCGAGCTACGTGCTCAGCGGCGCGGCCATGAACGTGGCGTACACGGCCGAGGACCTGACGCGCGTGCTGGGCGAGGCGGCCGAGGTGTCGCAGGAGCACCCGGTGGTGATCACCAAGTTCGTCGAGGGTGCGCGGGAGCTGGAGCTCGACGCGGTCGCCAAGGACGGCCGCGTCATCGCCGCCGCCATCTCGGAGCACGTGGAGAACGCGGGCGTGCACTCTGGCGACGCGACGCTCATCCTGCCGCCGGTCGAGGCCTCGTCGTACTACCAGAACCAGATCCGCAACAACGCCGAGAAGATCGCGCGCGCGCTCAACATTTCCGGGCCCTTCAACGCGCAGTTCCTGGCCAAGGGCGCCGACGTGAGCGTCATTGAGTGCAACCTGCGCGCCTCGCGCTCGTTCCCCTTCGTCTCCAAGACGACGGGCGCCGACTTCATCAAGGCGGCGACCAAGGTCATGGTGGGCGAGTCGACGGACGGCGACAAGCTGCCGGCGCTGCGCGGCCCGCAGCGGCCCACGGGCTTCGTCGGCATCAAGTCGCCCATGTTTTCCTACACGCGGCTGGGCGGCGCGGACCCGCTGCTGGGCGTCGAGATGGCGTCGACGGGCGAGGTGGCGTGCTTCGGCAAGAACCGCAGCGAGGCGTTCCTCAAGGCGCTCATCTCGTCCAACTTCAAGCTGCCCAAGCAGAACATTTTGCTGTCCATGCAGGACAAGTTCTCGGAGGACTTTGTGCACGCGGCCTACAAGCTGCACGAGCTCGGCTACTCGCTGTACACGACGGAGAAGACGCACCGGTTCCTCGACAAGTACGACGTGCCGTCGACCAAGCTCGCCTTCCCGGACGACGAGGCCGCGGGCGACCGCAACGTGCTCAACTTCCTCAAGGACGGCAAGATCGACCTGGTCGTCAACCTGCCCAACAACGAGAGCAAGCAGGTCGAGAACAACTACCTCATCCGCCGCACGGCCGTCGACTTTTCCATCCCGCTGCTCACCAACATCAGCCTCGTCAAGCTCTTCGTCGAGGCCATGGCCGTGCACAAGAAGAAGCCGCTGCTCGGGCTCGACGCAGACAGCCTCTTCGACTACTACGAGCACGAGAACCGCGAGAAGAAGGCGTGGACCGACCCGCACGAGTTCCACTAGTCTCTCTCGCCCCTCGCCCCTCGCCCTGGACGCCGCGGCGGCTGCCAGTCGCGCCTAGTAGTAAACACGCACTCGCCTTGTATCTCTCCCCTCGCTCGACCCCTCGGTCGCCTCCTCGGTCGCTCAGTCGCTCCAGGCCGACGGCGCCAGCTCGGCCGCGTACTCGGCGCGCAGCCAGTCGCGCACGCCCGGCTCGAGCAGCCGCGAGAGGTGCGCGTCGCGCTGCGCGGCGCTCATGGCGTCGACCGCTCGGCGCTCGGCCGCGCCGCTCGTGCCGCCGTACAGCCGCGCGAGGTACTCGGCCGCGAAGGCGGCGCGCAGCGGCTCGGCCTGCGCCAGCCGCGCCGCCAGGTGCTGGCAGCGCGTGTAGTTGGCCACCACGTAGGCGTCGGCGGCGTCGAAGGCCGCGGGCGCCCACTGACCGCCGCGCGCCGCGCGCGGGAGCGCGTCCGCCGCCGCCGCGGGCTGCTCTCGCTGCGCCAAGGCGAGCGCCTGCTGCTTGATGGGCTCGCCGCTGGCGGACGAGGAGAGCCCGAAGAAGGCGCGCGCGGCCGTCGGGTGCGCCGCGACCGGCCGCGCGCCGAAGCGCCGCCAGCAGGCGAAGCTCACGATGCCGTTGAGCTGCGCGAGCTGGAAGAGCCCGGCGTTGTGCGTCCGGCCGGGCCGGAACATGCGCAGGAAGGCCTCGACGCCCACGAGCCACTCGGCCGCGCCTGTGGACGCGCTCGCGGCCGGCTCGCACGCCGCGCGCACCTCGGCCAGCGCCGCGTCCACGGCCGCGCCCACGGACAGCACATCGGCGCTCGCGAACTGCGCCGTGCGCACGGCGCCCCAGTGCAGCACGCGCGCGCGCGCGTCCAGCACCGCCACGCCCGTGCTGCTCGTGTTCACGTCCAGACCGAGCACGCGCAGGCCGCCGGCGCCGCGCACCAGCGCCGAGAGCCGCGCGGACGGGTCGCACGCGCCCAGCGCCGCACGCACGCGCGCCGAGTTGCGCCGCAGCGCGCGCACCGGCGCCTCGGCCATGCCAGTCAAGCGCGCGATCGCTCGGTCCGTCCGTCCGTCACGGCGGTGGTGAATGGGCCGATGGAATGGAGCGGACTCGAGGCTTACAGACCGGATCTATAGGTGCGAGCGAGCGATCACGACGGTGCAAACGACCGCTTGCTCTGGAGCGCGAGGAGTGACGCGCGATCTGTCTGTCTGTGACGTGGGGCAGACACGTGAGAGCCGTATTTATAGTTGCAAACGACCAAGTGGAACACAGAACGCCACCGTTTATTGCGGACTGTAATGGACGAATGACGATCAGCGCCGGCTCTTGGGCTTCCGGCGACCAGTAGCCGCGCCGGACGACCGCGCGGCCGCCGGCGCCGGCGCTGCCTGCGGCGCCTCGATCTGCAGCGTGCCGCCCTGCAACAGCGCGGCGCCCGTTGCGTTAGCACAGGCGCAGAGCCGTCCGACGCCGTCCGACGTACCATGATCTCGTCGCGGTGCGCGCTCTGCTCCACCTTGTTCTGCGTGTCCAGGTAGAACATGAGGTCGCGCACCTGGCCCTCAAGGTCGGCTACGCGGCGCGCCGTGTCCTGCTCGACGCGCCGGTTCTGCTCCTCGAGCTGCTGCACGCGCGCCTTCCACTGCTTCTGGTTCTCGATCAGCGACTTGTTGAGCTCCCGCACGAAGCTCAGCTCCTCCTCGAGCTTCGCAGCCTTATCCGCCAGTGCCGCGTTCGCCTTCTTCAGCACCTTCTTCTCGTGCTCGAGCGCCGCCGTGCGCCGCAGGCCCTCGGTTTCCTGCGCGTGCGACAGCAGCCGCTCGTAGTACAGCCGCTGCTCCTCCAGCTGGCTGCCAAGGCACGGCGTCACACGCGTCAGGCGTCCGAGCGCGCGCGCGCGAGCGAGCTTCCTGAGCCATCGACCGGCCGGCCGATAGGATCGACCAAGGAGCCGACGCACCCACCTCTTGAGCAGAAAGTTGTACTCGACAGCGAGCTTCTCGAGCTTGCGGTGCTCGCCCTCGACCTCCTCAGCGCTCGTGGGCGGCGGGATGAGCGACCGCTCGCCGCTCGTGTTGTTTGGGCTCGGGAACTCGACGAACTTGCCGTCCTGCTTGTTCAGGATCAGCCGGTGCACGTACCCGTCGCCGGCGTAGTCCCACACGCGCTGCGTCTCGAGCTCGAGCGAGTACGTGTGCAGCGTCTCCTGGTAGTGCTGCTTGGCGTGCTCGCCCGAGTACCGGCCGCAGCCGACGTGGCCGCAGATCAGGCAGATCCACAGGTGCTCCGTCGTGTGGCACACCTGCGAGTCGTGGTCAAGGAGCTCAGTCTTCAACCAGCCGCGCTAGGGATGGCGACGAGGACGAGGACGAGGACGAGGACGAGGACGAGGACGAAGACAAGGACGCCACGCACCTCGCAGGCCGAGCCGATGTCGCCGTGGCTGTAGCGGCACACTGGGCAGCTCGAGCCCTCCCAGCGGAAAAGGCAGTCGCAGTGGAACGTGTGGTTGCACAGCGTCGTGAGGATCCCCGACGCCGACGCGTCCAGGCGGTCCAGACACACGGCGCACGTCGGGATCTCCGTCATGCCGGGCGGCGGCGGCGGGAATAGCTTGCGCGCCATGGCCCCCGCCTCGTCGCCCGCCTCGCCAGCCGCCGCATCAGCTTCGCCCGCATCGAAGTCGATGCTGCGCACGAACACGATCTTGCAGCGCTCCTGCTCGATTGAGTTGAAGTACCGGCCGTTGTGCTCCTGCGGTCAGCCCGGCCCACCAGCGGCGTCAGTTCGCGCTTCTTAGCGTCCCGCAAGGTGCGCAAGGCGCGGCGCGCGCACCGTGAAGAACTGGTCGGCGCGCTCCTGCGAGGAGAACTGCATGAGCGCCATGCAGTTGCCGCGCTCGGGGTCCTTGAGGATGCGCACGAGCGAGATGTCGGCCAGGAAGCCCGAGAGGAACTCGAGGATCTCCACCGGCGGCATGTGCGCCGGCACCGACGCGATACACACGAGCGTGCTGCGCTCCAGCGGGAGCTGCAGGCTCGCGCGCCGGCCCGCGCCAGCCGCGTACGGCAGGCTGTCCGGCCGGTAGAACCGCAGCCGGCCCGTCGTCACGCGCACCTGCGGGTTGCCCGCCAGGAAGCAAGCACCCGCCGCCGCCGCCGCCGCCGCGTCCTCGCCCACGAGTTCCTCGTCCCCCGCGTCGTCCTCCTTCTCCTCCGCCTCCGCCTTCGCCTCGCTCTCTTCTTGTCCGTGCACGCGGATCTGGAACATGCTGCTCGATGCGACGCACGACTGTTGCTGTTGCTGCTGTTGCTGCTGCTGCTGCTGCTGCTGCTGCTGCTGCTGCTGCTGCTGCGAGTCGAGAAGCGATGGAGCGGTGTGGCGCACACGTATTCGGTGTGGTGCACTCACTTGGCGACACTCCGCAATGTGGGCCACCCGAAACTGTGGGTGCGGTGCTGCCTATGCGACATGTTGTCACCGAATGGTGATGAGATCACAATGGACGGTGGCGTGAAGCCTCCCGTCGGTGGCGCCAGTCGGTATGATTTTACCCACAACACGGCGAGAGGGTTTCGCGTGGGTTCGGCGGAAGGGCAGACCGCAACACGCGCCGTTGGGAGAAGAAGAAGCCGACGACTCGCGCGCGCGGGGCGACGCGCGAGCAGCCGAAGCAGCGGCCAGAGTAGCAGCCAACACAGAAGAAGGAGAAGGAGCCTCTTCTATCTGCGCAGGGCGACGCGCCATGTTCACCACGCAGCAGTACGCCGCGCGCGAGTGCGACGAGGGGAAGACGGGAAAGGGCACTCACGACGCGACGTGGCGGCTTGTGCGCGTACAGATACTTCTCGGAGCCCGTGCCGGGCCAGGGCGCGCCTAATGTGGACCCCATCAAACCGTACGCACCGCCTTATATGCTGCTAGCGTACGTGCCGCGTGTGCTGACGTCGCTGCGTATCGGAGCAGGGAGAAGAGCAAGTCGGCGGGATGCCGCGATCTGCCGTTCGCCATCCTGTTCGTGCTCAACGTCGCTGTCATCGTTGCGCTGATGGTGAGGCATCACGGACTCTCGGCGGCTCCTCCTCTTTCCCCTTCGCCGAGTAGCAGCACTAACGCGTGCTGTCCGTTTCGCAGGTACTCTACGGCATTGACTCGGTCAGCACGTCGTCGAAGTCGGACACGGACTCGTCGCGGCTCATGTCGGCGGACGACACGGTGACGGTGATCGGCATCGCGCTGGGCATGGCGGTCTTCGCCGTCGTGATGTCGCTCGCGCTCGTCAAGCTCATCGTGGCGTACGCGCGTTGCATGATCCTCTTCGTGCTCTGGTTCAACGTCGTCATTTCGTTCGCGTTCGCCGCCTACGGCTTCGCCATCGGCAACATCTTCGTCGGCGTCATCGGCCTGATCCTCGCGCTGCTTAACCTGTGCTACGCGCGCGCGGTGCAGCACCGCATCCCGTTCGCAGTCGCGAACTTGCGCGTCGCGGCCGCCGCCATCTCCAAGCACTGGTCGACCTACATCGTCTCGATCGTCTTCACCATCGTTCAGATCGTGTGGGTCGTCATTTGGGCTCTGGCGCTGCTCGGCGTCGCCAACAACCTCAAGAAGGACACGAATTCGACCACGACGTCGTCGGACACCTCGTTCTACAAGGACTCGGCCGCGAACTACGTCGCATACTTCTTCCTACTCCTGTCGTTCTACTGGGGGCTCCAGGTACGTCCCGCCCTGCACGAGCAGAACCAGCGTTTCCCCTTGGTACTGACCCTCTTCTTGTCGCTGCAGGTCTTCAAGAACGTGTCCCACACGACAGTGGCCGGCACGGTCGCGACCTTCTGGTACAGCTCCGAGTCGAGCGGCGCGACAGGCGCATCGCTCAAGCGCGCCTGTACCACATCGTTCGGTTCGATTTGCTTCGGCTCTCTCCTCGTCGCTGTGATTCAAGCGCTGCGTTCGGTAGGCTCTGCTGACCGGCAGCTCGTCGCTACGTGGTCGCCACACGAGATTGACGCGGCAACTGGGCTCGCTCTCGCTTGTTGCCGACACTCAGCTTGCAGAGAGCAGCCGCCAGGACGGCAGCGTCTTCGGCTGCATCGCCGAGTGCATCCTCGGCTGCCTCCAGGCGATCATGGAGTACTTCAACCGCTGGGCGTACGTCTACGTCGGCATCTACGGGTATGTACGCATCGCATCGGTCGCTCCCGCCTCGGCTCCTCCGTCTTCGCGGTGCTGACTGTGCTCTACCAACACACAGATACAAGTTCACCCAGGCCGGCAAGGCGGTGTTCGAGCTCTTCCACCAGCGCGGATTCGACGCGATCATCAACGACGACCTCATCGGAAACGTGCTCGGCTTCGCCGCTCTCGGTGTTGGTAAGCTCGGCTGGCGCTCCATCGCGCAAAAAGCCATCGGACGTCTCACGTGGCTTGTGCGTGCGTCCAGGTCTCATCTGCGCGGGCGTCGGCGCTCTGCTGGCCGAGACGGCGGACGTCGTGACCTTCCAGAACAGCACTGGTAGGAAAAAGACGCATCTCGCTCGATCTCTCATAGCGCGGGATTCTGACGATCGACGGCTCGTGTGCGGCAGCCTTCATGGCCATTCTGGGTCTCGTGATCGGCATCGGCGTCGCGGTCACGCCGCTGTCGGTCATCGACAGCTCGGTCGCCACCATCTTCGTCTGCTTCGCAGAGGTGCGCTCCTCTTATCGCCTAATCCTTCTCGTTGGCGTGGAGGCGTCGCTTACGCTCTCGGTGCGGCGGCGACTGTGGCGCAGGACCCTGCGGCGTTCATGCAGTCGCACCCGGACTTGTACCAGCCGCTCGCGACCGAGTGGCACAACCTGTACCCGGAGATCATGGTGCAGGCTGGCTACTGGTACGCGTAGCCTCTCGTTGACGCCCCGAAGACGACTGCGCGGTCGCCGGAGCGACGGCGATGCGCGACAGGAACGGCGAGACTATCGGCGCCATCATGAATCAACAGCCTGATAACACGAGTCGCGCCTTTGCATGTTCCGCGGATGACACTTCCGCGCTTCTTCCGTGCGCAAGTGTCGTGCTCACCACACCGGCAGCCGTGATACACGGACGCGGTGCTGATGCTTCAGACTGCCATCCGTTTCACCGAGCGAGCCGAGGAGGCGCCGGCAAGTCGAGACGCTCGGATTATTCGCGTCTGTCGCGCCGGTCAAGCCGCTTCATTGACTCCCTGCGCTTCGAAGCGGTGGGTGAAACCTCCTACGGACCTCACTCCTCTCTCCTCTCACCTCCCACTGCCCAGGTCCGGCTGCACACCTTGCTCGCAGGTGGCGGACGACGCGATGCCAGCCGACGGGTGGATATGGCGTGGCCGACGAGCCAAGAGCGCAGCGATCTGCGTGGCGCTCGCGCTCCTCGCCGCCAGGCAGGCGTCCGCGACCGGTGCGCGGCCGAGCGCCGGAGCCACGGATTCAAATCCGGACGCGACCTCTTCCCGGCCAAGCGCGGGCGAAGAGCTCCTACGCTACTTGCTGATCGTGGTGCTGGTGGCGCTGTCGGCCGCCTTCTCGGGCCTCACGCTCGGCTTCATGTCGCTCGACAACGTCGCGCTCGAGGTCACGATCGGCGCTGGCGAACGCCCTGGCTCGACCAAGGAGGAGCGCGCCAAGGCGCGGGCCGCACGGCGCGTCAAGCCGCTGCGCGCTGACGGCAACTTGCTGCTCACGACGCTCGTGCTCGGCACCGTGGCGGTCAACAGCCTGCTCTCCATCCTCATGGCGGACCTCACGAGCGGGCTCGTCGGCTTCGTCGTGTCCACGGTCGTGATCGTGCTCTTCGGCGAGATCATTCCGCAGGCGCTGTGCGCGCGGCACGCACTGGCCATCGGCGCGCGGCTCGCACCGGCTGTGCGCGCGCTGCTGGTCGTCATGTACCCGGTGGCCAAGCCGCTGAGTCTGGCGCTCGACCTGCTGGTCGGCAAGGAGGTCGGGACGGTCTTTTCGCGGCGAGAGCTCGTGCAGCTGCTCGAGATCCACGCGCGTCAGAAGATGCTCAACGCCGAGGAGGCGCACATCGTGCGCGGCGCTATGGGCTACAAGCGAAAGCCCGTCACGGCCGTCATGGTGCCTCGCGCGCAGATCTTCTCGCTTCCGATATCCTCTCCCCGCATTATGCAATTATGGCTGCATGGCTTTATGATGACATGGCTACATGACTGCATGGTTGCATGGCTGCATGGCTGCATATCGCGAGGACGCATGCGAGTCTGTCTCCTTGACAAGCGCGGCCCGACCAACACGCGAGCGAGCGGCTGAGTGTCGACTTGCTCAAGCAGATCTACAGCCGCGGCTTCAGCCGCATCCCCGTGTGGGACAAGGACGAGAACGACGTCATCGGCGTCGTCTTCGCCAAGGACATGGTGTACGTGGACCCCAAGGCCGCCGTGCCGCTGCGCGAGTTCGCGCACGTCTTCGCGCGCGCCGCACACCGCATCTGGGCCGACTCGACGCTCGGCGAGGCGCTCAAGCTCTTCAAGACCGGCAGCAACCACATGGCGCTCGTCTACGACGTCAACAGCGCCGGACCAGTGCGTCCTGACCCTCTGCCGCCGCTCCCTGCCGCCCCGCGTCGTGCGCACTCACACTCGTGGCGCCGATCATGCTGCTGCTGCGCAGGGAGACCCGTTCTACGAGCTCAAGGGGCTCGTGACGCTCGAGGACGTGGTCGAGGAGATCCTGCAGGCGCCGCTCGCGGATGAGAACAACTCGCCGCGCGGCACCACCGACCGCCTCCGCCTCGCGCGGCGCATGACGCTCGACTACGGTGCGCCAACGATCCCGCCCGCGGCCGCGTCATCGCTCGCCACCGGCTGCTGACCTCGGACCTCGGCGCTCGTAGTGTGACTCCGCGGTTGGCCAGTCCCGTGCGTCCTCCGCTCGCGCCGTCGCCGGCATCAACATGCACACTGATCGCCTCTCCAGCCCGCCGCAGCCGCGCGGCCCGGCACGCTGGCTGGCCGGCTGGGAGGGACTCATTACCGGTTTAGCAGACTCTATGAATACGCAGAGGCCGAGCGGCCCGAGCCCGCCCGCCCGCCGCCTGCCTGCCCGCCGCCTGCCGCCTGCCGCGCCTCTCGCTCGGTTCTCGCCGGCCAGAGCCGACCGAGAGCGGCCGAGGCAGGGGCGGGTCGGGCCGGGTCGGGCGGACTCCCGCCTCTATGTGAAGCGCCGCTTCTGGTTGAAGCGCCGCATCTCCATGATGGCCGACGCCAGCGGCTCCTCGCTGTACTCCATCGACACGCCCTTGATCCACGGGTGCTCCAGCGCCTGCGCCGCGCTGAAGCGATCGGTCGGCACCACGTTGAGCAGGTGACGGATCAGGTCCTTGGCTGCACCAGTCACGCACGCGAGTCGTCAGCACCACGGCTCAGCGCCGGCGACGCGAGGCGACGCGAGGCGTCGAGACGAAGAGCAGGCCAGCGCGCGCACCTTCGTCCGACACGTTCGTCCAGTACGGGTGGGGGAAGTCGAGCGCGCCAGAGCGGATCTTGAGGTACACCGACTCGAGCCCGTTCTCGTCCTCGGCGAACGGCGGAAAGCCGCAGAGCCTGCCAGCAGCAGCAGACGCGCAGCAGCACAGCGCGTCAGCTTCTCCTTGTTATGACCGGCGCGCGCGGCCACTGCGAGCCCCTACATGATGTAGAGCACGACGCCGAGGCTCCACAGGTCCACCTTGTTGTCGTAGCCCTCGCCGTTGAGCACCTCCGGGGCTGCTCCACACCCCGGCACCGTGAGCGTCCGTCCGTTCAGCCAGGCGAGCGACGAGGAGCGCAGGCACGAGCGGCACGCACCGACGTAGTAGTCCGTCCCGCAGCTCGTGTAGGCGCGTCCGCGCGAGCGAGCGCCGTCGTCCTCGTCCAGGATCTTGGCGATGCCGAAGTCGCTCAGCTTGATGTCCACGCTGTCGCTGCTGGCGAGCAGGATGTTCTCGGGCTTGATGTCGCGGTGGATGATCTTGTTGGCGTGCAGACACTCGAGCGCGCGCAGCACGTTGGCCAGGATCTCCGCGGCCTGGCGCTCCGAGTACACGCCGACGCGGACAATGCGGTCGAACAGCTCACCGCCCGTCACGCTGGCAGCAGGTATACATGACCCAAGGGGTCGCAGCGAGCGAGCGAGTGAGTGAGTGAGTGAGCGCGCGAGCCGCCGACTGGCGAGGGAGCGAGCGGCCGTGGCGAGCCGAGCGACCGACGCACCGCTCCATGACCAGCAGAATCTCCGTGTCGCTCTCGTAGACCTCCTCGAGGCTGATGATGTTCGGGTGCTTGACGCGCAACAGCACCGTGATCTCGTCGCGCAGCGTCTTCTTCTTGACGCACAGCGCCTTGTTGATGACCTTGACCGCGAAGATCTGCTGCGTCTCCTTCCGGCGGCACAGGTATACCAGCGAGAAGGCTCCGCGGCCGATCAGGTCGCCCACGTCGTACAGCGAGTGGAACATGGCCACGCCGTGCACGTCCGTCAGCCCCTGGGTCACCAGGTGCTCCTCCTCCTTGCGGAAGAAGCCCGAGAGCGGCGGCACTGCGGCAGCGACAGCTCCGTCACGCGTGAGACATCGCCACTCGCGCGCTGACACAGCGGCCCGCGCTCGCACCTTTGAACGCCGCCATCGCGCCGGATCGCTCGCTCGTTCGCTCGCAGTGAACCTGCCGGCAGTCACCTGGTCGAGCGCGCGCCGGTCGTCAAGCGCAAGGCGAGCCTATCACGGTACCGCAGCCATCGTGAGTCCCCGGGATCCGATATCGAGGCGAGCGGTCGACCCCACCGAGCCGCGACGGGTCGCCAGCAAGCCAGCGCCGCCACCATCCAGCCATCCCGCTAGCTAGCCAGCCAGCTATTCATCCCTTCCTTCCTTCCTTCCTTCACTCGCTTGACGTACCTAGCGCGCGTCTGCTGGTCCGGCCGCTCGGCCGCTCGCTTGCTGGAGCCTGAAGCGTCGCGCGTGTGGAGCTGGCGCGTCGCCCAGGCCGCCTGCCGCTCGCGCGCAGCTCGCTGGCCGTCGGTCGATCCTCTGGCCGCCGGCGCGCGTTTCCGATTGTCGGCAGCGTCGTCTTTCTTCTCTCGGCCGGCCGCTTCTCCCGTTCTTTTTCCACCCACGCCGAGCAACCCCTTGTCTTATTATATACGGCTAAACGAATACGTTCGCGAAGCGAGGAAGTAGCGGAGAAGAACTTCGTAAACCGATACGAAGACGAACTCTTGTCATGCCAAAAAATGTTGACCCAGTCCGGCTATAACGACCTTCACGCAACCTTCGCGGGACCTTCTGGCTCGATGCGACTTGCGCCAAGCGTTCCTCATCAATTCAGGTGGGACGCGCTGGCGATATGCAGTGCGCGCCAGGCTGGCTTCTCGTGTCGCGAGCAACTGGGCCGTCCGTGCCAAAAGCCGCTAGTTCAGACCAGCACTCGCCATACAGACCCACTCCACACTACCGTGCTTCGGCACTGACGCACGGCGCACACCTCGTTCAAGCACAATGCGACAGTCGACTCCGCGAGTTCAGACACGGCGCCAAAGGCCAAGCGCGCTGCATGCATGCACTTCGACCACACCATCCTCCGAGCAGCAGAGCTCTTCACGCCGGGCCTCGTGTCTCGCCGCCCGGCGCGCCGCTGCCTCTGAGCGCCTGCTGCTGTTGCTGCTGCTGCTGCTGCTGCTGCTGGCTCCGCGGCTGCGACGGCACGCTCACTTCATGGTGTGCGTCGCTGTGATGAGCGCGACCGACAGCAGCGAGCAGCCGAACGTCAGGTAGAGCCACGCGTCGCGCGCGAACGGACTCGCGAAGCGGTTGACGCCGCGGCCCAGCGCGTCGCCCTCGCGTCGGAGACGGCACCGCAGGCTCCAGACGAGGCACGCGGGCACGACCCACTGCGACACACGATCCACCGCGGCGGCGGCGGCGGCGGCGCGTCAGTTCGCGAGACGACGGACGACGACACGCCGAGCAGTCGACAGCAGGCTCGCAGGCCCTGTCTGCCTCAGCCTGTCTCGGCAGGCCGTCTCGCGCGCGGCGGGCGAGCGGGCGAGCAGTCGGGCGGACGCACCTGGATGCCGAGCCCCGCGTAGGCGCCGGTGAACCCCACGAGCATGGACACGTCCTCGGTGCAGAAGGCGACGGCGAGCGGCGGCAGCAACGCCCAGAGAGCGTAGCTGTGCCGCGCCAGCACGTCGCGCAGCGTCTCGGGCGGGGCCGCCGGGTCGTCGTGCACGCCGCGCACGCTGTGGGACAGGTGCCGCACGTTCTCGCGCAGCGTGATGCAGATCAGGGGGAAGTTGGCGCTGGTGGCGGGGACACAGAGCGGCGGCAGCATCAGCGGCCGCGGCGGCGATACAGCCGCAGCTAGTTGAGGCGCGCGTGCAGTACCTGAGCGTGAAGACCGGGAAGAGGCTGAGGAAGTACGCGAACAACTGCACCGGGTAGTCCTTGAAGTTGAGCGTGTACACGTCCTGCGCGAGCCGGCACGCGGACAAGTGGGCAAGCAGCGAGTGGGCAAGCGTCAGTCTCGGGCCGGTCGCCACGCAGAGCCGCCGCCGAGTCCGCACGTCGATGGCGTCGGGGGCGAAGCGGAACGTGGCCGACGCGCACAGCACGAAGTACACGAGCAGGACCGCCTGGCGAGCAGCAGACAGCCGGCATTCGCCATCCATTGTCAGCGTCCGAGCGCTCCAGGCAAGGCGCGAGTCCAGCGCGAGGCGCGCGCGCGGCCGCACCCACCGCGAACGACGACGCGAGGACCGCGCCGACCTTGGACTTGTCCGTGATCGGCGCCACGAGGCCCGGGATGCTGCCGAGCAAGCGAGCAAGAGTGAGTCCGCGCGGCTCGAGAGCCGTCGCGGCGGCGCGCGCACCTGTGGTGGCACATGAACGAGTAGATGCAGACGCCGAAGAAGGTGGCGATGTTGGCGGGCTTCTCGTACGCGAGCACCTCGGCCGCGCTGCGGCCCTGGCCGCGCGCGATGCCGACGGTCGCCAGCACGATCATGAGCCCGAAGGACGCGTGGCGGATCACCGTCGTCACCATCTGCAGCGCGCGCGTCTTCTGCACCTGCCCGAACGCGAACGGGCCGAGCAGCAGCCCGAAGAGCACGACCAAGAGGCGGTAGAGGTCCCCGCTGCTCAGGCGCTCCGAGCACTGCCAGTGCGCCACGTCCGGGCCCGGGCGCGGGCACAGGAGCTCGCGCAGCGACTTGGGCACGGCTGTGGCGGCCGCCGCGCGGCGACGAGGCGCGAGGTGAGCGCGCGGGACAGAGAGGCGGCGAGGCGGCGAGGCGCGGGAGCAGAGGCGACGCACCGACCGCGTAGATGGCCAGGTCGCCGTAGAGGTACACGATCGTGCACGCGTAGAAGGCCATGTTACCCTTGCGGCCGAAGAGCAGGTGCGCCATCTGCGCGAGCTCCATCTGCGCGCGCATGCAGCCGTCGTGAGCGTGCCGCCTGTCCGTCGCTACCGCCGTCGTCATCGCCATCGCCCAGCCACGCACCTTCTTCGATAGATCGAAGTCGAGTCGCGCCGCCGCCGGGCTCTTGGCGCGGCCAGGGCTCTTGGACCGCCCAGGGCTCTTGGTGCTGCTGGCCTTCTCGAGGCGGTCCTGCTCCTGCAGTCGCAGCCGGCGCGTCAGAGAGAGAGAGAGAGAGAGAGAGTCTGGGTCCAAGCGCGCAGCACCTACGATGAGCGGCAAGACCTCCGTGTGCGCCGAGTCCAAGTCTCCGAGGAGCGACGCGTCGTCCGAGTACTCGTCGCCCGGGCTCTCGCGCGGGTCGATGCCGAGCTGCCGCGCGCGCTTCCGAATGGCGTTCACACCCGCGATCGCCTCGACCATGAACGTGGCCGTCATGTAGCTGATGGAGGCCAGCACTGTCAGCGCCAGCGCACCGTAGAGCAGCCCCACCTGCCGTCCAGCACCTCGAGCGCGTCAGCCATGACGCCGAGGCAGAGGCGGCGCAGACAGAAAGGGAGGCGCGCGCGCGCGTACCTGCGCGAACGCGTGCGGGATGGTGAGCGCGCCGGCGCCCACGATGAGGTTGAAGATGAACACGAAGCCCGTGAGCGGCGAGTAGCTGCCGGCGCTCGGCCCGCCGCCCGCCATGGCGCTCGAGACTAGCGTCGGCGCGGAGGAAGACGCGGGTGAGTACGAGCGGGAGGATGTGTGTGCGTGTGTCGGAGCTTCCGAGCGCGTACTTAGCTCCTGGTGCGCGCTGTGGCTGTCTGTCCGCGCACAGCCGCACTTAAAGCAAAGTCGACAAACATTTTCGCGCGTAGGCGCACCTATGGACCCGAATGGCTGCGGATATTCACCGAGTGCGTGCCGATTCCCGGAGCAGCGCCGCCGCTTCAACTTGACCGTCGGCTTGACCGTCGGCTTGACCGTCGGCGTCGGCGACCCATGGCGACGCACGAGGTCGCGGCCGCGCGCTTCCTGCTCACGAGCGGCCATCTAGTGGCCACCTGTCTCGCCGCACCGCAGCAGGTGCGCCTCTGTCTGTCTGCGCCGCCGCCGCCCCGCG
>JAADYC010000363.1:0-22811 GCA_023338135.1 Phytopythium kandeliae | reverse complement strand
CCATCCACGAAGTAGTTGTAGTCCACAACATGACCTGGACTGCATTGCTGGTCTGTTCCAGTCGAGGAATCACATCGTTACAATCGGAAGCGATGTGTTGAAAACACAGTCTGCTAGCAAGTATCAGATTGAGCAATTCGACGTCATGGCATCCTTGCCCAAGAAATCAAGGATGGTCCCGTGTGATCACTCCATACCCGTTGATTATGCTGACACCGATTCAGTTTGGCAGAAAAGAGCAAGAACTGGAGCTGAATCGTCTTCGTGAACATAATCTACGTCGATATATAGAAGGCCAGATGCACGGAGCGCAGTAGTCTGACGTCCGGCGTATGCGGCAACTTGGCGATGAGAGTGAGCTGATCGATCCAGCACCACTACTAAGCGACGTAGGAAGCTCCTTGGTGCGCCATTCTCAACTTTACCCACTCAGAGGAGAGCTTAAGGGTGGTGGAACAAGGCAGCCAGAGCTTCTCTAATCGTTGGCGGACATCATCTTCAGTATCTGGCAGATCGTTAGCGCCGCACTAGCATTTTCTTCTGGGATGAGTCGACCACGGCAGTCATGCACGTCGAATATTCAAGATCGAAGCGCTATGATGCCTAAATATGCTCTGTGTGGAGCAACCTGGTTTGATAAGCCATGAGGGGAACGACGAAAATGTATAGGCGTCGTGATCAAGAGCGCCGTAAGGTGGCTGTTGCTGATGCTTGAATCTAGACGGGCGAAAGAGCGAAGAAGGTTAGGTATTGCTTCCCCAAAGCACCCCGCAGTGCGTGTCGAGCGCTGTGGGCACGGTGAACAGACACTCGTAGCATAAAGAAGCACTCGACTAGCCTGTTTCGCAGTTTGAACAGAAGTAGCAACAGCGGCTGTACTCGGGAAATCCGCTGATCCATCTGCCACTTCAAATCTACCAGCGTCGCGTGGTCTTATGCTGAGTGATTACTTCCTGCATAATCGCCGCTCTCAGAGTCATGTCTTCGAATTGGGGTCATGGTTTACTATTGCTGGCGTTGTTGCAGTTGAGCGAAACCTCCACGCTCAGGGTGCTTTCTAGGATCAGTTGCAATATACTTCTTGATGGTGACTCTCTCGTGTACGCTCCGTCGTTGGCGCATGAGCTTTGTGTGAGAGCTTACAATGGTCCCCACAAACCAGTCATGCGAATCTCTTTTCTGAGCTTCTGACGAATCATCTCGTTCTTCCCTCTATGACCAGCTGAATCACACCCAAACCAATGTGAGACTGTTCAGACAGATGACGAGTGCTAATTGCTTGTCATTGCGAGTCTCAGCAAAGCGCACGATTCTTACACCGCTCCGATAGCGTCAGTGCTCCGTAGTATCTAGCATCGCGTCCGCTTGGTGAAGTCCGACTACTTGTAGCAGTTCTTGCGGTGGAGATTCGGCCAAACAACATTGCTTCTCTCCATAGCTGTCGTCGGGGTATCCTTGAGTGACTTACCACTGCTGCTTTGAGATCAACCGTCCGCCAGCATCTCACTGCAGCTGGTCATCGCTGTCCTACCTGTCATTACGCCTGGCATTTCTTCTTACAGCGTCGATCAGTACTATGGATCGTCGAGACGGTGCTTCATCCCGTCGAGTTATTCGCCTCGTTTGTAGCTCCCGTATTCTCCGCATCAAGAGCCGAACGCCAGCAAGCGCTTGGTGTTTCGTGCTGCACGAATGAAACGCGTGCGCTCGAGACATCAACAATGCATACAGCCGTCATGGATGTTCGCTGCAGATGATATGCGCTATCGAGGATGCCTGGCGCTGTAAACACGATAATTTGGGTAGACTAGAGTCCAACTCAAGACATAACAGTCACTCTTCACGGAATGAAAGCCCTTGTGAAGCCTGGAAGAGCCACCCCCAACTATTCACCGATACACTATTCATTTTGAGCACGCTCTGGATAGTGAGTGGAGAATGGCTTCAAGCAATATCGCATGTGAGAGTGATTGCGATGTCATATCAGCGAGTGAGCGCGCTCTCGTCAACCTGCGACGTTCCTGAGGACTTTGTTGGAGTATGTGATTTTGTGGTGAGAATGCGTGTGTTCGCGTCGTATCTCCATCATTCGAGTTTACTTGGTGTTTGCGTGCAGCGTGATGTTCGCGCGCACTTAAGCCATGAGGGTATCGCTAAAATAGTAGGTAGGCGACGCAAACATCCTACCGTGCAATTTGTGTTTGGCGAAGTCAAACACACTGATCCGTGGGATGTTTGTGCTGCCTTCCTACGTCTTCGGGATCAGTTGACAGTTGACTCGGAAGCTCAACTGCAACTCGACGGTGCTGCTTGCTCACTCGCTCGCCGCCGGCAACGCGAAGTCCGCAGTGAGACGACGAGAGCGATGTTCCGTGCTCTTCGTGCAGAGTCCGCCAAATGCCTGCGCTCTCTCCCCGCGCAGTCATTCATGCCTCTCTCCCAGCGCTTCGCACTTCGTCAATTGAGAGACGCGTGCCCGATGCGCCGCGGTCGTAATCTTGTCACGGCGTTTTGCTCTCTTTGTCGGCGCGGCAAGAGAGCGGCGAGTGAGCCTTCGCTTCGCCAACGTGTGGCGGCGAGCCCAGCAGCTCAGGCAGCGATTGACTGTGTGCGCGTGGCGAGCGTGCGTGTCAACGTGATAACCATCCGATTCTCAAAGTTCGAGTGAGCGCTGCGCTTTGGTCGAGAACTGGGTAGGTGCTTTCGGCCGCGTCGCTTGAACGAAGCAGTATTGGCACCGTGTTTTGCCATTTCATCAGTCTGGAAGCGCAGTTGACTGTCGAAGCAGGCGCCTTGAACTTGGACGCGTCCATCCCCTTTTCTAGTTGCTTCAACACCTTTTACCGTCGAGTCCTGATGAGTTGATAGGCAGCACCAAGTCAGCAGCTGGCGTGATGCGGCGCCATCATTATCGTGCTCGCTCGCTCACCCGCACACTATCCGCCGTGCTCGCTGGCGTTTTCGCCCAGCGAGCCTCTGTCCTCGGGGTCGACCCCGACGCATGAAAGGCGATACAAAGGCGCTCTTGGACGACCGACGCCTTGGCGACGTCGTGGCGACGCCGTGGCGACGTCTTGGCGACGCCTTGGCTTTGATCTCCGTTTTGGCGGTCATGGTCGCTCGCTCGAGCCCCTGTTTATACCGCACAACTCACTTTTCACTTCGCCTTCGTCGGGATGGGGGTTGCGAACTTGAGAATAGTATGCCGAAACCAACCCACAATCCCAAACTAACCAACCCACAATCCGAAACAAACCGAACCTCTTCCGAGTTCTGATGTGTGATTGGACCAGATAGAACGGGGATAGGGGACAATGTGAAATAGTATTACGTGTTTACTTCCATTCCATTTCCGACAGCTGGCCAATCAAAACGACTCCTCGTCCGCTCCGCTTGGCTGCCGCCGCCGCCGCCGCCGCCGCCGCCGAGATCCCATGCCGCCGAGCTCCCATGCGGCCGAGCTCAGTTCGCAACTGGCCGCCTCGGGTTCAAGCCGCCGCCGCCGCCCAGTCAGCCCGCCAGCCAGCCTCAGCTCCCGCGCCGCCCTCCGCCTTCCGCCTTCCGCCCCTCGCTACCTGACGACCATGAGCCAGACGACGTACGTGGGAGCCATCGACCAGGGCACGACCAGCTCGCGCTTCATCGCGTTCGACCACTCGGGCAACATCGTGGCGACGCATCAGATCGAGCACAAGCAGATCTACCAGCAGCCGGGCTGGTGCGAGCACGACCCGGAGGAGATCACGACGAATGTGGACACGTGCGTGAAGCAGGCGCTGGCCAGCAAGGGCATCGAGCTGTCGCAGCTCGTGGCCGTGGGCATCACGAACCAGCGCGAGACGGCCATGGTCTGGGACAAGAACACGGGCAAGCCGCTGTACAACGCGATCGTGTGGCACGACACGCGCACGGCGGATCTCGTGCACCGCTTCAAGAACGGCGAGGGCCACGGGTTCCCGGGGACGGGTCCCGACCGCTTCCGCGCGATCACGGGTCTCCCGATCTCGACGTACTTCTCGGGCCTCAAGATCGTCTGGCTGCTCGAGAACGTGCCTGGTCTGCGCGCCAAGGCCGAGGCCGGCGAGGTGCTCTTCGGCAACATGGACACGTGGCTTATCTGGACGCTCAGCGGCGGCGTCAACGGCGGCGTGCACGTCACGGACGTGTCGAACGCGTCGCGCACGAACCTCATGCGCCTCGACACGCTCGAGTGGGACGACGACATTCTCGCGTGCCTCAACATCCCCAAGTCGATCCTGCCGGCCATCCGCTCGTCCTCGGAGGTGTACGCCAAGGGCTCTGCGTCGTCTGTGCTCGCGGGCGTGCCGATCGCCGGCGACCTGGGCGACCAGCAGGCTGCGCTCTTCGGCCAGACGTGCTTCTCGCCCGGCGAGGCCAAGAACACGTACGGCACGGGCTGCTTCTTCATCATGAACACGGGCACGAAGCCGACGCCGTCGACGAAGGGTCTGCTCACCACCATGGGCTACAAGATCGGCGACCAGCCGGCTGTGTACGCGCTGGAGGGCTCGATCTCGTACGCTGGCGCGCTGATCCAGTGGCTGCGCGACAACCTGAAGATGATCGGCAGCGCGCCGGAGGTCGAGGAGCTCGCGAAGCAGGTCAAGGACAACGGCGGCGTGTACCTCGTGCCTGCTTTCTCGGGCCTCTTCGCTCCTCGCTGGCGCGACGATGCGCGCGGCGTGCTCGTCGGCCTGACGTCATACGCCACGCGCGAGCACATTGCGCGTGCGGCGCTCGAGGCGACGGCGTACCAGACGCAGGAGGTCGTGGCGGCCATGGAGGGCGACAGTGGCGTGCACCTGACCAAGCTCAAGGTGGACGGCGGCATGGTCGTAAACCAGACGCTGATGCAGTTCCAGGCCGATGTGCTGAACGTGCCGGTGGTCCGTCCCGTGGTGGCTGAGACGACTGCGCTCGGCGCTGCGTACGCCGCTGGTCTGGCGGTGGGCTTCTGGAAGACGGTCGAGGAGCTGCGCGAGAACTGGCAGGTGAGCGCCACGTGGGAGCCCAACATGGAGGCGGACACGCGCGCGCACTACCTCCACCAGTGGAACAAGGCGGTCGCGCGCACGCTCGACTGGGAGGAGTCGGAGCCCTGAAGGTGTCCGCAGGACGACTGCGCGGGCAGCGCGGCGCCTAGTCGGCTATAAGCGGAGCCTCGGCGATCTCGGCAAGACGGCGCAACGTGTGAGTAGGTAGCGTTTCGATCCGCTTTGTTTGCTTTCCAGTCGTGCAGCGCGGCTTCATGGAGGGGCGGGAAGGAATGAGAGCGCGGCGTTCACGATCTTTTTCTCTTGCATCAACAATTTGCTCGGATCATGTTGCTGTAGCCATTCATGGTCGTTGCAACCGAATCCAAAAAGAGTAGACGGACGGAATTCCGACATGGCGATACCTCGGCGCCGTGAGTCGGACCCCATGAAGTAGGTTCATTCCAATGAAAGCGGGAAAGTCAACTTGGCTGTGAACTTATTGAGGAATCGCCCAAAACGAGGGATGATTTCGATCCCGAATGGAAGATGGGCATTCACTCTGACCGCCATTCATTGCTTGTCGAGCCATCCGAGAGCGACCGTGAACGATTTCACTAGTGGACAATGTAGTTTTCCTCGTTTGTGGAGCTCATTCTCTTGATTTGGGGACTTCCAAAACTGTCGATTGGGACCTCCCAAAACGACTGTTTTGCCTCTCCAACCATTGCGGAAGTGTCCTGGAAGAGTCCCGAAGGTGCCCAAATGTGCGGTCCGCCCAAAACAGTGGCGTCGCGCGCCAAAGGAAATGCACTGATGCCGAGCGCCACCCAACTGTTCGACGGCGTCCAAAGAAGCGAGGTAGCACCGAAAAACGAACTGGCGTTGCCCGCCGCTGCGCGCGACAAGCTCGAGCTCGCCTGCAGCGGCAGCAACGAATTCCAGCTCGGAAAGCACCTTGCTCCCTGCTGACAGGAATGGGTCTGGTGCGCTGCTTTGCTGCCTCGTGCATGTCGATGCTGACAGCTCGGTGTTTGAGACTGCAATTGACTGTAGTTGTCCCTCCTCCTCGCTATACCGCGCGGAGTGGACTGCTTTTGCTGCATAAAATACTCTGATTTTGCGACCTTCATCGCCGCAGCACCATACTCTGTTCAATAGTGGGAATTGACACGGATGGCGCGCGCGCACCGCACAAAGACAAGTAGCAGAGAAGTTCGCTTGTTTTTCGCGCATCGAAACCAATCCAAGCGGCCAAACCGTGCGCTGCGAGCGAACTGACCGACAGGAGGCGAGCGCAGCTGGTAATGCAATCGCCGCGAGCGATCGTCCAGCGGCCTTGGCAACACCGCATTCGAGCCCGGAAAGCAAAGTCTTCCTGCTGGCAGCAGCGAGCGAGCGAGCGAGCAAGGCAGGCAGGCAGGCGAATGCTCGACACATTTGCTGGCAATATTGAACTTCAATGACCTCTGTGGACAAAGACGAGCTGCTGGAGAACAGTTCTGTCCCTCGTCTCCGATCACGACCTACAAACTTCTAGTTTACTGTCCCGTGTGCAGATGACCGCTCCGAGAGATCGTCCATCTCCCAGCATTCGATTTGGTGGCTGTTCTTACGTATTCTCTCTCGTGGTACTCGGCCGCCTCATCTCTTTGTAGCAACAACCTCCTCCACATGCGGGACGCCTGCCGGCGCCGCGCCATTTGCCGAGACGCCAGCGTTCGCCCAAGCCCACGAACGCCGCGCGCGCGCCTGCCCCGACCTGACGCCGACGCCGACGCCGACGACACCCGAGCCGACGGACCGATCGAGAGCTCGATGGGCGACTCGGATGAAACCGCACGCAACCTGATGCAGTTCGGCCTCTTCCTCGGGCTGCTGCTCGTCGGCCTCATGCCATTCATCCTCATGGTCTGGCGCAGCGGCAGCTTCCGCGCGCGCCTGGTGGCCTTCCTGGGCTGTGCCGACCTGCGCGGCTGCTGCACGCGCCGCGTGCACTACGACGCGTCGGACCTGCGGACGCTGCAGGAGCTCGAGGAGCCGCCGGAGCGCCAGAGCGCCGGCATCAACGGCGCTTACCGCATGTACCAGATCCGCCGCTCGCGCTTGTCGCTGCGCCTGGCGTCGTGGCGCGAGGACGTCAAGAAGTGCGGACAGCAGGACGATCTGCACCACAAGCTCACACAGATCCAGGCCGCGCAGTACCCGCACCAGCCGACGGTCGCGTCGTACGCTCGTCCCGCGGGCTCGTCGATGACCGCGGCAACGCGAGCATCCGCGCAGGCCGCCGCCGTGCCGTTCGACATCCAGATCGTGAGTGTTAACGACTGCGCGGACGTATCGGTGGCCTCATCCGTGTCATCCTCGACCGTCGACGACGAGCCGGCGTACTCGCTGATCCCTCCGACCCCGACGAGCTCCACAAGCAGCGCGCGCCGACCGCTGACGGGCGAGGAGGAGGAGGAGGAGAAGAAGGAGGACTCGCACGTGTAATGACGCAGAGCGAGCGAGCGACCAGCGACTCACTTGTCCGCAGCGAACACTTATTTATCGCGGCTCGATTGCGAGCCCGCGACGCGCGGCACAAGCGAGTACACCGGCGGCAACAAGCCAGAACTCCCGACGAGAACGCATTGGCGCGTCGATGGGCTATGAAGACCGGCGGGTACAGTATGTGTACGACCCGCACGCGTCGTCCGGCGCAGCTTTGCGAAGCCGCCACGAGGCGATTATTTATTCCCATTGCGACGCATGCTATGAATACGACAAGGGAGGCGTTTGGGCTTATGTGCGCTGGTGCGGCCAGCTCGGGTGCGTGCTTCTCGAGTCGTCGCTGCCGTCGTCGGAGATAGCGGACCCCGACGCTGCTGCGCTTTGGGAGGACCGCTCCTCGAGGGATCGGGTGGGCGATCCAGGCGCGGGAAAGTATGAGCCGGAGCTCTCCGTCGAGCACGGGAGGAGGTGCTTGGTGCCGGACGGATCGATCTCCAGAGGCAACAGCAGCAGTGCGATGCGAGAGCGCGGCCTCGGTTGGAAGTGCGTCAAGAACTGTAGTTGAAGCTGGCGCCTCCGAGTACAGTACCTTACCTGTCAGCAGCCAGCTTCTGTACTGCTACCGTGGGATTATCTGCTGAATATCGCTTTCTGAGAATTCTCATATTCCCAGTCCGCCTGATTTCTCTCCCATCTGATCCCGATCGCATACACTCTTCCAACTGAACCCACCAACATTTTGACAAATACATATCCCGAGGTAGCGGTCGTGGAGCATGGCGAGCGCGTCATTTCTCCTTCCTCCTCGCGCTGCCCGACGCTCATGGCGCTGCGCGTGGCTGCGGCGCTGCTGGCGCTATCGGTGTGCGCACCAGTCGTGGACGCGCAGTTCGAGGCGGCCACTATCGAGCTGGACGCGGCACAGGAGCTGCGGCAACGCGGCGAGTGCCACCGACAGGCGAGCGTGTGGCAGATCATCTGGACCGGGTGCGTCTGCGAGCCGTGCGACCGGTGCTTCTTGGACATCCCGCGGCTGCAGTGCGAGCTGGACAGGCCCGTCGGCGACGGCGCCAGCGGGAGCGACGGCGGAGGAGGCAGCGCCGGCGGCGTGGGCGACCTGACACAGCCGCTGCTGGACCCGGATGAGTGGTTCCTGACGGACGAGGAGATAACCGACGCCCGCGGAGGTGTCCCACGCGACGGAATGGCGCGCGCGAGCGCCGACAATGTCGTGACGCTCTTCCCGGCGACCGACCGGTTCTTCGCGTCACTGTACGCGGACTTGGAGGCGCTACCGGACATGGCGGACATGGAGAACGCGACCGCGGCCGAGCGGACGCAGGTGCTGCTCACGGGCTGGTCCGTCGACAACGTCCCCTTCCTGCCGCAGCTCGTGGACAACGAGTGGAACCACACGACGTTCCGGCGCGTGTTCGGGCGCGCGGTCCGCCGCGGAGCCGACGTGCGCGCGCTCGTGTGGGCCAACACGCTCGAGTTCCTGCAGAACGCCGTGCTGCAGCGCTGGATGAACGCGCTGGGCGGGCCGCCGGTGCGCGCACGCTTCCTGTTCGACAACCGGCTGCCGTACCCGACGGCGTCGCATCACCAGAAGAGCGTGGTGATCTACCCGCCGGCGTCCTCGGTCGCCGCCCCCGTGGCCTACGTCGGCGGCATCGACCTGACCAACGATCGGTGGGACACGGCCTTCCACAACGACTCGTGGCTCCGCAGCCGGCACGACGTGGCCAACAACTACGACGGCTGGATCGACGCGTCGCTGAGGATCCAGGGTCGCGCGGCCAGCGACGTGGCCAGCAACTTCTGCGCGCGCTGGAACTCGCCCATGCCGCTGCTGCTAGGCGACCCGTCCACGCAGGTGTTCTCCAACCCGCCAGTGGACGCAACGACCAACGTGACCTGCCGCTCGCCCGCCTCGGCGCCATGGACTGCGCCGCCGGCCGCCGCGCTCGGCGCCGCGACCGGCGTGGCCAGCGTGCAGATCACGCGCACGTTCAGCTGCAAGGTCGGCTACGACTTTGCGCCGCGTGGAGAGCTCTCGCTGCTGCAGTCGCGGCTCAAGGCCATCTCCAAGGCGCGCAACTACATCTACATCGAGGACCAGTACTTCGTGGACGTGCCGCTGCTGCGCGACGCGCTGCTGGCGCGGCTGCCCGCGCTCCGTGCGCTCGTAGTTGTGACGCAGGAGCCGGAACTGTCGACCACTGCCGTGGGCTACGGCAAGCTCTTCTACGACATGATCGCGCCGCTGCGCGCGCAGTTCCCTGACAAGGTGCGCGTCTTCATCCCGCGCCCGGAGCTGCGGCTGTACGTGCACACCAAGGTGGTGCTCATCGACGACGTGTACCTCTCGGTCGGGTCGGCCAACTGGAATCGGCGCAGCATGTCGTCCGACTCGGAGATGGCCGCGACGCTCGTCGACCGCGAGCAGGTGACCGATGCGCGCGACGGCATCCGCGTCGGTGCGCTCGCGCGCGAGTTCCGCCTGCAGAAGCTCCGCGAGTTCACGGGCCGCGAGTACGGCGACCTGGCGCGCATGAGCCTCATGGAGGCGGTCGCGGCCATGGACGCCGCCGCCACCGACTCGGCGGGTATCATCCAGCCTGCCGACGTGCGGCGGAAGGCCTACTTCGACCTCATCCCGGACGAGCTGACCGACATCGCCGACCCGTTCGACGAGTGCGTGTGATGGCGGCCACCACGCGCTGCACAGACAGACAGACAGACAGACTGGCAGGTTGAGCCTTGCTCGCTCGCTTCGACTGGTCCTCTCTCGCTCTTGGCGTCACTCAGACCCTGCTGACTCTCCACTGTCTGCCGCCCCGAGAGCGGACTCATGAGGTTCAGCAGACAGCGATATAGAGATCGAGCACGCGAGCAGGAGTGGATCCGAAGCGCGTCGCCTCTCCCCACCAGCGGAAGATCTCTCTCGCTCTCGCTCTCGCTCTCTCAGTCTAACCGAACAGACACGACGCTCGCCGCTTGACTCGTAGCCAATACCAGGGCGAGGGATGCCAACCACCCGCGCTACTCGCGCTCGCTCCCATGCTCGGCTCTCGATGATTGGACTAGCGCTCGTACTGCTTGCCGCGGTGGTTGCATCGCCCGTCGAGTCGGCGGCCATGAGGACGGCGGTGGCGGACCCGACGGGCGTCGTGGACGGCCAGATCACGGCTGTCGGGGCCGTCTCGCCCTCGACGAGCGATCGAGACGTCCAGCGCTGGCTCCAGGCCATGGACGAGGTGCTCGCGCGCGTGGCACTCGGCGCGCTCCCGGCTCTCCCGCCGAGCGCCTTCCGAGCGCTTGCGACGCTCGACACGGCCGTCGCGACGCGCGAGCGACTGGCGCGGTCGCCCGGCGTGACGCGCGGCGTGCTGCGCCTCGTGCCGTCGCTATGGGCCATGGCGTTCTGGTACGTGCCGCTGAACGAGTGGCAGCCGGCGTTCGGCGGCGTCTTCTCGCGCGCCGTCGCGGCGGCCAAGCGCGCGGACGACGCCGCGCTGTACGCCGCGGCCATCAACGCCACGGCGCGCGTCGTGCGCTTTACCAAGGACAGCGTGTTCTTCGACGGCGTCGACCATGGAGACGCGCTCGAACCGCCCAGCAAGGAGTACATGGCGTATCTGCCGACGCTCGTGGCACAGGCGAGCAAAGTCCCGGGCTGGCGCGTTTCGGAGGCCGCGCTGCGCGCGTTCATGGACCAGGAGCTGCACTCGAAGCTCGACGGCATGGACACGACCGCCGCGTACCCGTCGTTCGTCGACACCTCCGTGTTCTGGCGCGACGACGCCGACAAGATTCAAGCGCTCGTAGCTCAGGACCCGCCGCAGGCGTGAGACGCGGAGCGACGCGTCGCTAGTGTGGTCGTTTGCTAGCTGCTTCGCGACTCGCTCGCCTCTCCATCCGAGAGCGAGAGGTGGGCAAGGTGAATAGCGAGCTAGCGAGTGCGTGTTGACTGCGCATCGCTTCGTGCTCTCGTGATTCTGTCGGGGAACTGTTCACGCGCTGTGCGTCAGATCTTCTTGCAGCATTCCTTGAACGGCGGGCGGCAGCCGTAGTCGGCGTTGGTCGTGTGCTGCACCGAGGTCTGGAACCTGCGCGCGGCATCCGCGTGAGCGTGAGCGTGAGCGTGGGCTCCGCGGTTTGAGACGGAGAGCAGAGGCGAGCGTACTTGTCCTGTGCGAGCTTGCTTTTGAGCACCTGGATGCGGCTGTCGTACGTGAAATCCTCCGGCTTGGCGTTGTCCAGGTAGCACAGGCCGTACTCGTCCCACCAGCGCTTGGCCGCCTGGCGTTCGCTCTCGATCTGCGACGCCTGGTTCGCCTGCTTGGACACGTAGTCGACCTCCTTGGCCTCGCTCTTGGACGCCATGCTGGTCGCGTGAGCGCCGCGCTGGCTGCTGTCCGTAGTGCCACTGCGAGAGTGAGTCAATGGCGTCGTCCCAAGTCGCCATCAGCATCGCGGGCGGCCGAAAATATCCGCGCTAAGACCAGGAGGGCGGATAGATCGAGGAGAGGCAGCGATGGATCGTCCTCTCCCTTTGTTGGGACTCGGACAGCACCATGATAGCGAGGGCTCAGTCTTTGGCGACCGACAGCATCAACAGCCTCGCCGTTGCTTGTGCCTGCGAGGAACCTGCGGGGTGTGGAGACTGTCGAGCGAAAGGCGCGGCGGCGCCGAGTGAGCTATTGCGCGAGGGTCCATCCATCCGAGGACAGGGTCACAAACTGGCCTTCAGGCCGGAGCAGAGGCATTCAAGCGATGCAAGTCGGGCTCGTCGATCTTCCAGCCATGCGGCGCTCGGGACCGAGCACTGGCTCTGACTATCGACGAGCCGTGGCGCAGCTCGCGACTTGGGTGTGGTGCTAACTGCCGCCGTCGTGTGTTCGCTTGGACACGAGATCTCCGGCGAAACGGCAGGAAGTCCAGACGAGCAACCAACGTGGCTTGAAGCCCACGAAGAAGAAACGACGCGCGCGGAGGGTAGGAAGCTAGCGATAGCTATCCAGTCGCGCAATTGCCACAGCGAAGACAGAGCTCCACCGCCGACGCTTCTCAGTCGCCACGAACGCTCCGAGTGGAGCTAGACGCGCGAGGCGAAGACGCGATGCCAGCAACGGTCGACTGCGCGCGGTCTCCGCCTCCATCCCCCGCTGTCAGTATCAGTATCGGGCACGAGTCTCCGAGACCGCCCTCCTACATCGAGATCGCTGACGACGCTCATGCTGATCTCAAGCGTGGTGGGGACAAGGAAGGCGCCTTGTCGAGCGACGCACGTCTCGCGGCTCGCAAGTTGCTGCTCGTGTCCGGCGTCGCAATCGCCTTCATGGCGATGGAGTTCGTCGGCGGCTTCATTGCCAACAGCCTCGCGGTCGTCTCGGACGCCGTCCACATGCTCACCGACATTCTGGGCTTCTCCATCGCGCTCGCGGCGATCTGGATCGGCACGTGGCCGCCGTCCCGTCGCCTGACCTTCGGCTTCCACCGCATCGAGGTCGTCGGCGCCGTCGTCAGCATCTTGGTCATCTGGATCCTCACCGGCGTCTTGGTCAGCTCGGCGGCTCAGCGCCTTCACGAACTGGTCGAGGGCAACGCGCTGCACGTCGTCGACGGCTTCACCATGTTCATCGTCGCGCTCATTGGACTCGTGTGCAATGTCATGATGATGGCAATCCTCGGTGGCCACGGTCATGGTCACAGCCACGGTCACAGCCACAGCCATGGTCACAGCCACAGCCACGGTCACAGCCGCAGTCACAGCCACAGTCACAGCCACAGTCACAGCCACAGTCACAGCGACGGCCGCAGCCACATCGAAGGTCCCAGCGACGGCCACGGGCACAGCCAGGAGCGCCATCACGACTGCAACCATAACCATGACCATGACCATGATCATGGCCATCACGACAACGAAGTGTCTGGAAAAGCGCCGAAGAGCTCTCGCGGGTGGGGCGCCATGTTCGAGAACCTCAACATCCAGGCCGCGTACCTGCACGTGCTCGGCGACTTGCTGCAAAGCGTGGGCGTGACGATCGCGGGAGCCTTGATATGGTGGAAGCCGTCGTGGCAGGCCGTTGACCCTGTCATGACGCTCGTCTTCTCCGTGCTCGTGGTCTGCAACACCGTGCCAACCATGAAGCGGAGCGTTCATGTGCTCATGGAAGGCGCGCCGAGAGGTATGGACGCCGAGGTGCTCGCCGAGGGACTCACGGCGTGCGACTCGGTCGTGGCGGTGCACGACCTGCGTGTCTGGTCCCTGAGCACCAACACGCCGGCGCTGGCTGTGCACCTCGTGTCGGACGACCATGACGCCGCGCTGGCGTCGGCGCAGCGCTTCTTGGTCGCGCGCGGCATCAAGCAGAGCACTATCCAGATCGAGCGGCCGTCGGCGCAGTGCGCGCCTCACGCCTGGGGCAGTCAGGCGGCGTGATGCCGCAACGCGCATGCACGTAGCGAGGAGCTACCGTTCGTTCGTTCCATTAAGGGGCGACGAAGCACAGCAACGACTGCCAATACGCACGTAGTGAATGGTACACGGCCTGCCTCGTCTAAAAGTCCTTCTCGGTCAGGAGCGAGATGATGCGGCTCTTGTCAAGGCCCTCAGCGGCCTGCTCGGCGCGCGCGCGGCCCTTGATGGCGGCGATCTCGACGACGAAGAGCGCGCCGGCGATCTTGCCGCCGGCCTGCTGCACGAGGCGGATGCCGGCCTCGACCGTGCCGCCCGTGGCGAGCAGGTCGTCGACGAGCAGCACGCGGTCGCCGGGCGAGACGGCGTACGTCTGGATGCTCAGGTGGTCGCCGCCCGTGGCGTTGTCGCCCTTGTACTCCTTGAAGTACTCGATCGTGTTGCTGACGCTCGGCATCTTGTCGGGCTTGCGCAGCATGAAGACCTTCTTCTGGAAGCGCACGCCGAGCGACGGCGCGAAGAGGAAGCCGCGCGCGTCGAAGCAGCCGATGGCGTCCACCTCGTCGATGAAGGGCTCGACGGCGGCCGCGAACAGCTCGATGGCCGTCGAGAGCTGCGCCGGCTGCGCCAGCAGCCCGCCGATGTCGAAGAACGCATCCAGGTCCTTGAACGGCACGACGGGGATGGAGCGCGCCACCGCGGCCAGCGCCTGCTGCTTTTGCTCGGGGTTGTTCAGGTCGAGCGCCATGCTGCTGCTGCTGCTGCTGCTGCTGCTGCTTGGAGGGGGAGGAGGACTGAGGACTGGGACGTCGAGGTCCGGCCGGCGGCGAGTGGAGCACTGCGCTCCGCTCCTCGCGGCCCCGTTTTCTGCGCCGCCGCGCGAGCATGCAGAGCGCGCGAGCGCCAGCCAGACGCGCATTCACTCGCTGTTGGCTGCTGTTGGCACGGCGCATCCTCTTCCACAGACCGAGAAGTCTCTTCATTTGAACGACATGTCATTCTACTGGAACAAAACAGTGACTGGTCACTGTGCGAGAACGCACAAAAAGCCTTGACCACGAGGTTTTTCGCGACGATCCACCGTTTCTGCGCCAGCCCTGTCGCTGTGCACGCCAGTCACCTGACGCAAGAGAGCGCCGCAAAACCAACACTGTACTTCAATCTGCCTGACATGGCTTCAGTTCTAGTTCGCGCGCGTCACAGACGGCGCCGACCTTGGTTCTCGCATCCGATGCTACACGCGCGCGTTGTTGGCGCCAGGCTGACGTGTGGCGATGGCTCGGGCGGTCATGTCTCGCCCGCTCGCCCGCTCGCCCACCTCACCGTGCCGAGGCTGCACGCGCCATCGACCGGTCGGTCACCGGTCGGTCGGTTTCTGGTTCTTCCCGTGGCGACGGCCACTGCGTCGTCAATGCACAATGCTCGACGAGGAGGGGCCATCCCGCGCGTGGTAGTCGCGCCGCGCGCCACTCTCCCTCGTCAACTGAACTCGACGATTGCTGCGGCTGCCTCCTCCTCGCTCGCTCATATCAGTATCCCGCGCCGCCGTTGGTTGCGCTAGCAGCGGCGACAGCAGCAGCCTGCGTGCGTGTGCAGTCGCAGACTTTCTGATCTGCTGACGTACTTGCGTACAGTATTCCGGCGGCTACCGCGCTCAAGTGTCTCAATTCCTCGACCGAAAACCGCATTGCGTTTGCCCCGGCCCTGACTTGCGTTCCGCGCGATTGCCATGCTGGTGTAAACCCTTGCAGCAGCAGCTTCAATCGCCCGCTAATGCGCCCGCACCCACGTTCACTCCCTCACAGAGCAGCCTCATCATGCCACTCTCACGCGCTGTTTCAACTCGGCGGCTCGCTCCGTGCCCGCCCTCCGACGCTCCGCCTTGGGTTCGCGAGCGTCCGGATCGAGCGAGCGAGCGAGCGAGCGTACACGGTGTCTGCGCCGTCGCATTGCCTCGAGCGGATGGAGCGAGCCAACTGGTCCGCATCATCACTGGCGCGCAGCAGCAGCAGCAGCAGCAACAGCAGCAGCAGCAGCTCTGCGTGGGTCGCGCGTTTGACTGGCGCATCGGCTCGTTTCTGCCGACCATGAATACGCCGCGACCACCTCACTCCCCGTCATCCTGTAATCACGCGCGACGCGGCCTCGCTTCCAATCCAGCCAGACGCACCCACTCCTCTCCGCCTCACGCATTGCATTGCGCTCGCTCGCTCGCTGCCGACTCCCTCTCCTCTCCTCCCTCTCCTCCGCTCCTCTGCTCCTCTCCTCTCCTCTCTTCTCCCCTCTCTCACTCGCTCGCTCGCTCGCTTCGGCCTCTCTCAACACTCGCGCGCGTCCGTCCGCAAGTCTGTCCTCCTGCCGACGGCCATCAGGAAGCGACTGCTACAGCCGGCGGCGACCAGCCAGCCAGCCAGCAGCCCGTCGGTTAGTCACTCTCGTTCGTCCGTCACGCCGCCGCCCGGTGTTGGATGCATCAACACCGGGCCGCCCTCGCTCGTGACGCTCGCCCGTGACGCTCGCTCGCTCGCTCGCTCGACGCAAAAACACGGAGCGGATCGCCACGCCCCACTCGCCCCGCCGCCGTCACAATCGGAACAGGCGCAGCCGAGTCGGACCGCGGCTCCTCTGGATGGCGGCGGCGTTCCTACCGCCGCTCCCATTCGCTCGAGGACCCGCGATGCTGCCGCACCGGCGCGCCTCGGAGGACGGCGTCAAACGCGAGGAGTTTGTGTCCGCGTCATCCGCGGCGATGCTGACCGACGCATCCACCGTCGGACCGGCGCCGGCGCCCGCGCTGCCGACGGTGAACACGGCGCTGCCGCTACCGGCCGCGAGGATACCGACCGCGACCGGCGCCAAGTCGCCGCCGGCAGGGAGGACGTCGACCAAGAAGTACACGGACGCCGAGCGCGTCGAGAAGCACCGCGCTGTCGTCCGACGCGGGTACTACCAGAAGAAGGTGCGTGCGTCCATCAGTCCGTCGGTCCGTCGGTCCATCGGTCGGCTCATTGGCGCGTTGGATGCGGTTGGGCTTCTTAACGGAGAGAGAGCACTGACACTGGCGGGGGTGGTGGTGCAGGCGCTCAAGGCGCAGCTGCGGCAGGAGCTCGGCGAGCTCGAGGAGCAGTACCGCGTCGTGATGGCGCAGGCCAACTCGCCGCCAACGTCTCCGCCGGACGCCGCGCCGCATTGCGCCGGCTGCGAGCACGCCGAGAGCCTACGCCTGCTCTTCAAGGAGCAGGTACGCGCGCCTAGCAGGCCTCTCTCTCTCTCTTTCTCTCTATTTACCGCCAGATCCGCTCACTGCTGTCACACCTTGTGCGTGTGTGTGTATTTGTGCGGCAGGTGCTCGTGACGGAGGCGCTGCGCCGCGAGAACGAGCGGCTTGAGCGGCGGCTGTGGCAGCACACGGACTTCCTCGACAAGCTCCAGTGGTACCTCACGCGGCAGGCCGAGGAGGAGCGGCTGGACGGCCTGCCGCCGCGGCCCTCGGCGCCGCAGCGCGCGTCGCTGACAACCTCGCAGCCGGCGGAGGGCAAGGCGGCGGCGGCGACACCTGGACCCGTGTCCTTCGCGCCACTGACCGAGAGCGAGTGCGCGGCCATCGCGCAGCGCGCACAGCGCGAGATCTGCTCGCAGCGGCACACCGCGGGCTTCCGCGATGTCGGGCCGCCCGTCATGGGCTGGAATCGCAAGCACAAGTTCGGCGAGACGAGCCGCTTCTCGCTGCTCAAACGCTTCCACGGCCGCCGCGCGAGCGCACTGGCGGCGCGCGCCTGGGAGCTCTACGCGACGACGGAGCTGCTCGGGCAGCTCTACAGCCGCGGCAGCAACGTGCGCTTCGACGTGTTGCAGCGCGTGGACGCCGATAACGTGCTGTTGCGCCGCGTCATGCAAACCGAGGGGCTCGCGCGGCCCAAGACGACCTACTTCCTCATGACGCGGCGCGTCGCCGACAGCAGCGAGGCGAGTGGCGGCGGCGGCGGCGGCGGCGGGCCGCGGCAGCAGCAGCAGATCCTCTTCCGGTCCGTCGACACGATGCGGATCCCGTCGAGCGCGGCCGACTTTGACGGTTGGCTCGACATGTTCTACTGGCTCTGCTTCGACGACTGCGACGGAGACGGAGACGGAGGCGGAGGCGGAGAGGGCAGTGCAGCAGCGTCGTACTGCCAGGTCGAGTTCGGCGGACACGTGCCGTGCATCTCGGTGGCGGACACGGCCTTCTGGACCATGGAGTTCCTCTCGTACATCCTGCGCCTTGAGAACTATGCGGTCGACTCGGTGTTCGACATCAATCTGTAGGCTGGACGCGGGCGACGGCCGGGCACGAGCGAGAGGAGAGGCGCGGCGATGAGGACGGACGGATCGACGGATTATAAAGCTCGTTCTGAGAGAGAGAGAGAGAGGTCAAGAGGTCGAGAGAGATCGAGAGAGATCGAGAGAGGTTGAGAAAGAGGTCGAGAGAGATCGAGAGAGATCGAGAGAGGTTGAGAGATGTCGAGAGATGTCGAGAGAGAGAGAGAGAGAGAGAGAGAGAGTACAATTGGACCCGGACGAGCGGGCTTTGGACATGCATGCGCTCATGGCGGCGAGGATCGAGACGAGGCGGTCGCGCCAAGGTCAAACAACGCGCCGACGACGCACGCCTCCCACCGACAGCAGGCGCTCGCGGCACTGATCACGAGCGAGCGCTTGCAGTCCCTAGCTGTTCGCGGGACGCCGTGGAGGATCGACACGTGACACTGCGAGTATCGCGCGCCGCCGTCGCCATCCGTCCGTCTTCGCTTCACTTGCTGCTGCGTCACCGACAGGCTAACACAACGAGTGTCAGCCGCGCTCTCCTCTAGCGGGGTGATACCAGCGACTTGACACTGCAGTAGGGCGTACCAACTCGCGGAGGCATCGCCACTGGCCACCGACTGGAACGCAGGCTCGCCCATGGCGTTCCCCGCCGACAGCTCCACCGGTTGGATGGAGAACGAACAGCCCGCACTGCTGTCGATAGATATGGACGCGCACGTGCAGAGCCAGAGGCCGGCGGTGCGCGGCGCTTTCACGAACACCAGCGCGTGGTCCGCGTCGATGGACTGGACGATAGTCACTTGCGCACCGTGCGCAGCCCACGGCGCGAGCAATCTGACGTCATCGTCCTCGACTGACGACACCGGAAGTGCGGCGTCTCCAAGGCGCCGCGAGCTCGTGATCGCCTCCAATGAGCGTCGGCAGAGCTCGAGTGGCGTCTGGGCAGCCTCGACGTGCTTGTCGCTTGCCAAGACGCGGCTAAACCCCGTGCTACCGCCCGCCACGACCACGCCACGCGTCTCCCACCCTAGAACGCGCTTGGATGCGCGCGGACTCCCGTCGAAGAGACTGCTTTGGCGCTGGCAGCCAAGCATTTCGGCGGTGAACTCCGACGCGAGTCTGGCCGCCTCCGCCTTGGACATGGGCGGGATGCCTAGACACTCGGCGGGGAAGAGCGTTGTGACCGAGCTCGAGCTCGCGTCCGGCGCCGCGCCGCGCTGCGCGACGGCCTTGAGCTCCGCGTCCACGAGCCACTGCAGCGTGTCGCGCGCCTTGGCTTGAGTCCTCGCGTGGCTCTCGAGCTGCTCGTGCTCTCGACGCAGCGCCTCCTTCTCGACCACCAGCGCCGCGTACCTGTCCTGTACGCTGTCGGCCACAGGCTCAGCCAGCGCGCGGCGCCGGCGCGCACTGAACGCGGCTAATAGCTCCGCGAAGGCGGCTTCGAGCTCTCCATGCTCCCCTCGGAGCGCTGCCAGCGTGTTCTGACCACGTGTCACCAGCACAAGCGCGTCAGTCGGTCGCCTACTGGACGCGCACGTCCTGCCTCAAGTTGAGGGCGAGGCCGTACGATCTTCTTGTAGTAGCAACGGCGGAAGACCACACGCTGCCTGGCACGCCGCAAGCGGAGCCCTCGCTCCTGCTTCTCACCGATCTTCTCCAGCTCCACCCGCGTTTCCTTGGCATTGATCTTCGCCGTCTTCTTCTTCTTCTTCTGTTGTTGTTGTTGCTGTTGTTGTTGCTGCTGCTGCTGCTGCTTCAGGGGCGGCGACGGCTGCTGTTGCTTGAGCTGCCGCTTGTCCTTCTCCACAGCGGTCTGGGTCGCACGCAGCAGTAGGAACAGCGGGTTCTCTTCCCGCTCGCCCGCGGCCGCCTTGGCGGTTGTTCCCCATGGAGGGAGCGGGCTCTCCAGGCTCGACGCGCCGGCTTTGGAGAGCTGCGCCAGTCGCAGGAAGCGCGCTGACGCGCCGGTCGCCAGGAGCTCGCCGAACGCGCGCTGCCTCTCGGCTACCTCGTCCGCATCCGCGTCCGCGTCCTCGGCGGGCTCCGCTCCCTTGAGCTCGCCATCGTCGCGACCCCTGGTTCGGACCCAAAGCAAAGTGCACACGCCGCGCGGAGTCCGTCAGGACTGGCGCTCGCCGCGCGACTGTACGCCTCACACATCGCTCGATAGGCGAGCGGATCGGTGGTGAGCCGCGTTTGCTGCTCTCTACTCACCTCGGACGCGGCGGCGGCGGCTCGGCGTCGACGTCGGCGCCAGCGTTCAGCAGCTCCACGATCCGCATGCGCTTCCTTCTTCCCTTGCTGGGAACGTTTGAGAGACGGAGTGGCGAGCACGTAGGTTGGCAACCGCGCGATTACCCAATCTAGGATGGACGACTCAACGAATTAACGCGAGTTTTCGAGTAGAGCGCTGTGATTGGAGGAGGTATTGATGCGAGGACAATATCTCCTGGGAATTAGCATGCCGGAGTGTATGTTTGTCACGCCATCAAACACCAGCCATTCCGATACACGGACCGTGTTTGGAGATTAGCGATGATTCTGTGAATCTGTTTTTGCCGTTTTGGATTTTGGGTCTCGCTTCCGAGGCGAGCTGCAAGCCTCTCTGGTCCAAAAGAGACCGTCGCCGACGCCCGCCGCCAGCCAGCGCATGCGCATGCGCTTCACTCCGTCCAGTTTCTCTTGATGCGGCGGATGGCGAGCCGCTTTTTCAGAGTCGTATTTTAAATACATAACTTATGCTCTATCTGGATGCACGATGCAATATGCAGCGCGCGCAGGATCGCTCTCTGCGATTCGAGGGCGTGCGCGCGGCAGGAGGCGGACGGTTTGGACGGCCGACGAACGCCTAGGACGGCTGCTTGCCTTCTCCTTGTGTGTGTGTGTGTGTGTGCGTTTGTGTGAGTGTGTGGGCAGGTCGTCATCGACGACGTCGTCGGTTGCGGCGGAATCACTCTTCCTTGATAGCCGGCGTGAACAGCACGAGGCCCTGCTTTTAGCGATTTCGAAGGAAATAAAAGCAAAAAACGTCAGAATGGCGGCGGTCCATACGTCAACGCGATCAAGCCGATCAATCCATCGCCCGACGATACACGCACACGCACACACAAAGAGACAGACACACACCTTGTGGTTCGAGTCGAGCAGCTGGCGCAGACGGCCCTGGTTCTTCATGTAGTACTCGTCCGCGAGGCGGCGCAGGCGGCGGTTCTCCTTGCGCAACGCGTCCTTGACGTCCAGCGACTCGACGTACAGCGCGCGCAGGCGCAAGTCCTCACCAGTGAGCGCACCGGCAGCCGCGGCGGCCGCGTCCTGCGCCTGGCGCGCGCGCAGCGCCACGCGGAAGCTCTCCTCGAGCGCGTCGACTTCCTCGCGCAGCGCCTTGATGGTGTTGATCTTCTTGTAGTAGCAGCGCTTGACGATGAGCCGTTGCTTGGCGCGTCGGTCGGCGTCCGACGTGGTTGGCAGTAGCGCACGCGTGCTGCGCTTCTTGCCGCTGGCAGCTGCCGGGGACGAGGCCGAGTGTTCCTTCTCCTCCTCGCCTGCCGAGGCCGAGTGATGGTGCAGCAGACTGGTGATGGCTGTGGAGCGGCTGGTGGGCGACACCAGCGAGCTGGCCGAGCGCGTCATGGACGACTTGGAGCGCTTGCGGACCGGCGGGCGTGTGGAGGACGCGACCGACGCCGAGGAGGAGGAGGAGGAGGAGGACGACACCAAGTCGCGCGGACGCTTCTTATCCTCTGGGCACGAGGCCGAGTGCTCGTCTTCATCCATGCTCACGTCGCGGTCGCCATCCAGGCCGGAGCGCGCCGGCGCCGACACGGACCGCCCGAGCGCCAGCGCCGACTGGGTGTCGCTGTCTGCGTCGACTTCGCCGATGTCGTTGAGCAGCTCGGCGATGCGCATCGTGCGTGCGTGCGTGTCTGTGGTCTGGGCAGGAGTCGCTGTCGCTGTCGCTGTCGCTGTCGCTATTGCGAGTCGTCCGAATCGATCGGTGGTGGGGACGCCGGTGCGTGCGGATGCTGCCGACCAATGGGCAAGCCAGCAAACCAGTCCACCAACGAGCGAGCGAGCGCAGAGGAAGCGAAGATACGCGGGCGAGCGGAGGGCTCCCCGACGTGCGGCGGTGGGTAAATAGCGCGCCGGTGGATGCCGGCGATCGCTAAGTGGTGTCTGTCGAGCGACAGATTCGATTGTGGCGGACCGAGCGACCTGTCGGTGCCCGGGGCATCCATCCTCGCTCGGCGGACGAATCCCCCAGGCCTCGGCGCCAGCGGACGCGACGGCGCGCGTGACTCACACGTCGGCGAGTGGCTCGGGCGCTTGGCGGCGCGCGGCGCCACGTCGCGCGGAGCTCCTCGCGCCGCGGGGCTCACGGCCTGCGCAGCCAACGGACGAGCAGACGACGATTTCTTAGCGAGTGCGGCGCCAGAGCCGCGGCGAAAACCAGATCTCGCGCGTACAGTTTGACCCCCCAAATCCGGCACCACCTTCGCAAGATAGCCTTTGAAACTTGATCTACTTGCTGTTCAGCCGTATAAGCGACAGTCTACTGAAAACGGTTAAGCCGTCACTGGTGCATCACCCTTTTGTGGGTG
>JAADYC010000362.1:0-22812 GCA_023338135.1 Phytopythium kandeliae | reverse complement strand
GGCACCTCGTGGGTTTGCTTCTGTCCGTCGCAGCATCACACGATGCTGTACATCGCTCGTATCATCCAGGGCTTCGGCGTCGGCAACTCGTCGTACTCGGCCCCGATCTACGGTTCGGAGGCCGCTCCTCGTGAGCTTCGTGGTTTCCTCGCCGGCTTCATGCAAATGACGGTCGTCATCGGACTCTGGCTCGCCAACGTCGTCAACATCATCGTGGAGAACCGCAACCGCGGCTGGCGCACCACGAACGGTGTGGCCATGGCTGCGCCGCTCGTCGTCATGCTCGGCATCTGGTTCGTGCCGGAGTCGCCGCGTTGGACGTACCAGAAGAAGGGTAAGGAGGCTGCCGAGGCGGTGCTCAAGCGCCTCCGACAGACGGACGACATCGAGTACGAGCTGAACCACATCGGCGAGCAGGTCGCGGAGGAGCTGGCCGCCAACAAGGGTCTCGGCGAGCTGCTGGAGCCGTCCATCTTCAAGCGCGTGCTCATCGCCATGCTCCTGCAGGTGCTGCAGCAGGCGACGGGGATCAATCCCATCATGAGCTACGGTGCTTTGATCTTCAAGGATGTCACCAACACGGGTATCTACTCGGCCTTCTTCATCTCGTCCGTCAATATGCTGAGTACCATCCCGGCGCTGCGTTGGATCGACACGTACGGCCGCCGCACGATGCTGCTCATCGGCGGCGTTGGTATGATCCTCGGTCATCTGTTCGCCGCCATCCTCTTCACGGCCACGTGCAACGGCAACGTGGATGACGCTGGTTGTCCCAAGGTCGGTGGCTGGTTCATCTGCATCGGCTCGGCCTTCTTCGTGTTCAACTTCGCCATCTCGTGGGGTCCCATCTGCTGGGTCTACCCCGCCGAGATCTTCCCGCTGAGTGTGCGCGCGTACGGTGTTTCGCTGTCGACGGCCGCGAACTGGGCGATGGGTGCCGTCATGACCGAGGTGGTGAAGCTCTTCCCGCATCTCAACATCGACGGCGTGTTCTACCTCTTCGCGGGTCTCTGCTGCATCTGCCTCGTGTTCGTGTACTTCGTGTGTCCGGAGACGAAGGGCGTGCTCCTGGAGGACATCGAGGCGCTGTTCAACAAGAAGGCGCACGGCTCCAAGTCTCCTGCTTTCGAGGAGATCAAGTCGCCGGTGGCGGAGGCGTAATCTCTTGTGGCTATGATCGAGCGCTGGGGTTATGTGGCGACGTAGTTATGAGTCCTCACCTCGGGTGGTGGGCTGCTCCGCTCAGATCCTGTGTTCGCCGTAGGTGGGTCACTCAATGTCAATCTCTTTCCGATTGTTTTCACCAATGTGGATGGACTCAATGCGCGTAGTTTGAGGTTGCTGGTGAACGGCCAAACGTAATAGCCTTACAACTCCACTCTCTTGTTGTCGGAGTGACAGTCGACTGAAAGGTGTTTCACAATTCGTAAACGCTATCGTGATTCAAACGGCTGGTGACAGCTCTCGCGATGGTCAACATTAATCACGATCACACGCCGAGCCTAACAGCGGAAGATATCACTGATCGATGTGCGCATTTGAGCATGCTCACTGCAGGCTCACTGTCATCGGAACTGTAACGGTGGTGGCAACTGTGGTGTGTCGCCCCAGAAGGCTAAGGCTAGGGTCGGAACTCCCTTGAACTGATAAGCTACATTCCCAGGCTTGCTGCAAACTGCTAAGCAATCTGTTTCAACGGACTCGGACGCTCTCGCCTGTGTCTCTGGTCTCACTATCCCCTGAAGCTTGCTAGTGCAATTGCGAGGACGCCGTTATTGCTCTGCTGAATGGCGAGACGCGCGGGTTGCTTGGTTGCTGTGGTTTTCTCAACTGGCACTCGACTGGTAAAATAGCCGACCGCCCGTTTCGCTGATTAATGCCTAGAACGATCCGCACCTTCCAGCCAATCAGCTGAAGCGACTAGTAGTATTCACCAATCGCAACCGTAGAATACATGTCGATCGCTCTTGTGCAGTGTGTTGACAACGAACAAAGTTGAAAACCGGCTGTACTTCAAAATTCCGGCGAATTAAACACGTGTGGACCATGGCTGCAATCGTTCGTGAATGCTACTAGTATCAGAAGGCAAGAAAGGCGTCAAATCGTTTTCTCGGTTTAGGCAGGATGATGCTAACTGGGGTTTCTTGGTGTTTCACATGACGGGACTATTCGTGGTGTGTAATCTGATCAATGATGAATAGGAGATTGCTAGTGCTAGTCTCCTGGACATACTCCTTGAGCAGTAACCGTACACGTTTGTGCAGGGTCATGAGCAGCTCCCACAATCTCTCGATCGCCCGAGGTCATGTCGCTTGATACGGAACTCGCGCATTTCGTGCTTATGTTTATCGGTGATCCACCAGCGTTTCACTGCGAGAAGCGTGCTTTGGGTGGTCGAATATTCGACTGACTCAATCAGCAAGCTGAAAGTACTGCCGCACAGAATTTGAGTCTCTAAGGATGTGCGTTGAGGTTATGATGTTCCAGCTCTACGAGAGTTGGCCACACGTAGGCCTCAGGACACGAAACTATTGACTGCACAGATCATACCTCAGTGAGACCAATTGCGTTTCTGTTCGGTTCCGCTGCAGTAACGCACTTCCGCTTGAGGACGATAAGGCGCGGGACAAAGTCTTTTTGTGCATGGGGCTGTGTCTGATGACCTCTTCGAGAAATCAGGACAGTCCAGGTGTTGTGCACCCCCTCGATGAGCAAAACAATGTATTGATATTCCAGCAGCTTCACTAATCAACTCATGCGGATGGCACTGATGCGTTTCTTTAGCTGGTTGCCTAGGGCACAGATGTGAATGGTATTGCAGTGGTCGCAGGGGAGCTTGAAGCCTCACTACCGCAGCACAGATGCCTGAGTTTGGCACACGCTGGACAACCAAGTACGAGATTTCTCAATGACACTCACTTGAGAGTCAATCCAATGAATGATCCACTGCTGCAAACAGATAGCTCATACTCTTATGTCGGATGATCTCATCTTCTTACCATGGTGGGAAGGAAGGCAGCACAGGCCTCTATTTACGGTCAGATCCTTCAGAAAGAAGAGAAAGAGAGGAGTAGCATCACGTGGATACGCCAACGTCGTTGAATGTGAGTAGAAGGCTCATCACTCATACCTGGTGCGATCAGTTCTGCTGACTTCGATATGCACACATGTGGTTAATTGCTTGTGTCGTGTAATGCCGCGGAAACTACTGCGCTCTCCGAAGTTCTCGACCCAAACGGGGGTTTGTTGTAGGCAAATGTGCGCACACTCTGATCAGGTCACCTTGACCAGGGTCGGAGTCATAATCCCATCAGTGAGTCGAGCTTAAAGTCATGCCTACTGCTTGTACAGGCGTCGCGAAGAAGTGGAGACGTTCTCAGGCGGCTAGGAACTGCGCGGTAGACGGAACTTTCAACTCTGAAGATTTCTTTCTCTGCGGGCTAAGCCCCGGGGACAACGAGAGCTACTCGCTGCAATGCTGCGCCATAATTGATCAATAATGGACTGTGTCCTAAATATCGACCAACCGGAGGGTTCCAGCGTGGCACTATGCCGGGGACCTCCAGCGAGTGTCCTGTGACTTCGTGCAAATGCAACACTGTCCTACGGCGACCATTGCTGTGGTAGGTTCCTCCCCACCACACATGAGGAACATCCGTGGAATGAGGCAAATCCAAAATTAAGCTATCGTATGCTCTGTAGTTTTCCTTGTCTCTGGGCGATTTCCTTGTATGCACAATGATTAGACCTCATTGTGTCTTGCTATCCTTGGACCCAATCTGGAGTGTTCTGCAAACAGACCTGCTGGTTCGCTGGATCTGGAGCTGATCCAATCGAAAATCCGATTGTCGTTCGATGGCTGTTCCTGCGGGTGACCAGTGACTTTCCAAGTGTCCACATCCCGTGATATCTTGGTTATCACTGATTTAGTCGTATTCGAGGTATTGTCGTGATGATCCAGCTGCCTGTAACCAGGTTTCTTGTTGCCCTTGATAATCTGAGTGCTTGCACTTTGCGAAGTCGCTGATTCTGGCTTATTACACATTCCATACCGCTGCACACACGCCACAAAGCCAGTCACACCTTGAATCTGCAGACCGGACATCGTAGTAACTCACTAATTCGTCGGCCCTACGTGATCTGGTCCCTTGCTGGAAAATTCGTCTTTTAGCACTCTAGACGTCGCAGATCCGAGTTCGCACACGGCTCTCCGTGGTTGACAACGCACTCTGCAGACGCCGTACATCCAGGATCTGTGAAACTGACGTCGTTGAGGCTCGTCAAATCGTGGATCTGCTCTTGGCATGATCTCAATCGCGCATCTGGCAGAGCTCGCACTTCAATTCCCATGACCATTGCTTCAAGGTTCGTTCGGTGCTACGCAGTGTCGATCGCCGGCTTTAATCGCGCTTCACGCTCCGGAGCCGTTGATCTCGCGTTACACTCGTTCATCTCGCTACTGACCAGGCTGCTAGAATGACGTCATCAGTGATCTAAACACTTACAACCCACCAAACGCTCGCGATCGCTGATAATACATTGTGCACAGGTCTCTCGACAGCAATTGATGCTCTGGTTGGTGTTGGTCTACCTGTTGGCACTCTAAATCACACTTGCTCTGCCGTGACTTTCTCCCACAGGCCAGTCGTCGACGATTCACGCTAATCTTGGAATCACTGCGTCCCATGTCGACATCTCCAAAATTCCAGCCGTCGACCCACCACCAATGTGTACCACAATCGCCTCATCCCGAGTCGTCATTGTAGAATTCGTTGCTATATATGTGGTGCGCGCTTCGATCGCAACGCAGGCTCGAATCAAGCGTGAGAGATGAGTCCAAGCCACATTTCTCTGCATGACAGCGTATCGTCGTACTAATCAGCGACGAAGCCGAAGTGAGGGTATTTGCGGTGAACTTCTAGCGGCGTGAGATCGTTCACAGCATATTTTATGGACGAAATACGTATCTCTCAGCTAGAGGTCATGGCTCTCTGCAGGTTGACGTCGGAAACAGCCTACATTCATTCGACAGATTCAAACGAGATGGACAAACTGTGGTAATGCCAGTTTTCATCGGACACTATGCGCGCTAAGTTGTCGCAAGTGGCTCATGCAACCGCGATGGGTTTGATGAAGACCCATTAGGGTAACAGTCGGGACATTGCTGCAAGAGGAATTGGTGTGGTTCAGGCGAATTTGGGGAGCGATGTCTTCTGTCCGATCGCGCCGCAGTCGTGCGTTCAGATACGACAAACAGAAAATTGTCCTAAGAAGTAGTTTTGACAGTGCTACTCGTCTCGTATTGTCAATATATACTCGTTTACGACTCCGCAATGAAGTCCAAATATGCAGCAATAGGCAACTACTATTCCTACACGAATTCATACAAAATATATCAAAAGTTGTGCTCTTTGCCGAGCAAGCAGCAACATCGCCGCTGCGAAATGACCCAATTCGCGCACATTCCGTATGGTAGAGTGGTTGTTGATGAGAGGTGTTTGATCAAGCGCTGGAACCATTCGCTCGCACCATCCACAAGCATTCCGACGAATGGAATGCTTGGCATTCGCCCGACTTGTGCTCAGTATCGACGAATGACATCCCTTGGCCTTTGAACCCCTGCGGGTCGAGATATCAGCACTGTCGGTTTCTTCATCCCGCACCCCCGGCCGCCCCCTCCGAGCTCCCATGGCCGAGCGACCGGCGGCGCTGCGGCTGAGCGACGCCAAGCCAGCCGCCGCCGCAGCGGCCAGGGACGCGCCGGGCGCCGCGAGACCCGCGGGCTCAAGCGCGGGCCGGCGCGGCGAGCTCGGCGAGCGCGGCGAGCGCGAGCGCCGGCGGCTGCGGCAGCAACTGCTGCCCGTGCTGTGGGAGGGCGAGCTGCGCAAGAAGGGCGACTGGCTGCCGCGCTGGGAGGAGCTGTTCGTGACGCTGGATGGCGTCGCGCTGCGCGTGTACGAGACGCGCGCCAAGTACGAGGAGGCGCTGGCGCTCGAGGAGCGGCAGCTGCGGCTGCGCTTCCCGCTGCCGTGCGGCTCGCCGGCGCGGCGCCGGCGCAAGAGCGCGACGGGTGCCGCGCTGGCCGCCGGCGCGCGCGCGGCGTCCGCTTCGTCGCTCGCGCCTTCCGGCTCGTCGTCGTCGTCCTCGTTGTCGTCCGCTTCGTCGGTCGCGGGCGCTGCCGGCGACAAGAGGGACCGGTTCCTGACCGTCACGGGCGTCGAGCGCGAGAGCGCGGGGCGGCCGCACGGCTTTTGCGTGACGACGCGCGAGAAGAAGCCCATGCACCTGGCGGCCGACTCGGAGCTCGAGCGCGTGGTCTGGGTGCACCTGCTGCAGGCGGCGGTGGACCAGGCGGCCAAGGCGCTGCCCCTCGCGCGCGAGAAGCTGCTCGGCGGCGGCCTCGAGGGCTCGGACGTCGGCGCGAGCGCGGACCCGTCGGCAGCCGCGAGTCCTCGTCTGCCGCCCCCTCGGCCGCCACTGGCGGCCTCGCTCGCGTCTAGAGTGCAGGTGCCTGGCGTCCTCGCCAAGACGCTGCTGGGCCTGCCGATCGAGGTGGACCTGGGCCTGTTCTACGAGGCGTGGGGCCACATCCAGTGCCGCAAGGGCAACTTCGCCGACCTCGTGCCGAGCCTGCACCCGAACGTCACGATCACGTCCAACTACCCGCCGAGCGTGCCGATCGCCGGCGAGTTCCACGGCCGCGCCGGCTTCCTCGCGTTCGTCGCGAAGCTCCACGCGTCGATCGATGTGTCGCACTACCTCGTGCAGCACACGGCGCGCAGCGGCGACCTGGCCGTCGTCACGGGGCGAGAGACCATCAAGAGCATGAGCAGCGGCCGCAAGTTCCGCCACCTGTGGAAGCATGAGCTGCGGCTCGAGGCCGACGGCCGCGTCAGCCACATCAACATCCTGGCCGACAAGGTCGCGGCCGCCGTCGCGTTCGGCGTGCAGACGGAGGGGCCGTCGCTCGAGCTCCCGCACGAGCAGGAGGCGTCGGCCACGACCTGTCCGCCCGGCGAGGTGCGCGTCGTGTGCATCTCGGGCGAGCGCATCAAGCGGAGGAAGCCGCTGCCGTCGTCGGCGACGCTCAAAGTCGTCGTCGGGCTCAACAACTTTCCGCACTGGTCGGCCAAGGCGGCGACAGGCAGCGGCGCGAGCGGCGCGAGCGGCGCGAGCGGCGGCGCGGCCGGCGCGGGCGGCGCGGCGAGCGCCAGAGGCTTCAGCCACGTCGGCTCGTGGAAATCGTACGCGACTCGCCCGTCCAAGCCGAGCAGCGGCGCGAGCCCGTTCTGGGCCGAGACGCTGAGCCTCCAGTTCTCCGGCGCGGTGCCCGGCACGAGCGCGTGCTTATTTATTGAGGTCTGGAGCCTGAGCGTCATGGGCGACGACCTCGTCGGCTGCACCAAGGTGAACCTGGCCAACTACCTCGGCACGTCGGCCGGCACGGAGGAGGAGATCGCGGCGGCGGCCGTGCCGCGCTGGTTCGAGCTGCGCAAGCCAGAGTACTTCGCCACGGGCGGCGGCATGAGCCTCGCCGGCTCGGCGGACGCCTCGAGCGAGCCGGCCGCGCCGGCCGCGAACGGCGGCGGCGGCAAGTCGCCCGACAGCTGCGGCCGGCTGCAGCTCAGCATCAGCTTCGTGCCGTACACGGAGGACTTCAACGCCTCGTTCGGCGAGCGCGGGAACGACGGCGAGGAGGAGCGGACGCCGCAGCATCGCAAGAGCTTCGACCGGCTCCAGGCGCTGCACGAAGAGGCCGGCGAGCACCACCTGCCGCAAGGCGGCGCACTCGCGCTCGCGGCCGCCGATGGAGCCGAGCTGGACGCGGAGTACGAGGTGATCGACCGCGAGGAGACGAGCGATGGCGCCGACGGCGACGGCGACGGCGCGGCGACGGCGCGCAGCCGCGCGTCGCTGGTCTCGACGGCGTCGTCGTCGGCGGCGGCGGCGACGCCGAGCGCGTCGGGCGTGGACGACATGTACACGTTCACGGTGGCGTCGACCAAGTTCCGCGTGTACACGCGGTACCAGCTGATCCGGGCGATCGGGCACGGCGCGTACGGCGTCGTGATCGCCGCGAGCGACCAGGTGACGGGCAACTCGGTCGCGATCAAGAACATCCCCAAGACGTTCGACGACCTGGTGGACGCCAAGCGCATCGTGCGCGAGATCCGGCTCATGCGGCACCTGCAGCACCCGAACATCGTGACGGTGCTGGACGTGATGCGGCCGCCGTCGCTGGCCGCGTTCGAGGACACGTACATCGTGACGGACCTGATGGAGACGGACCTGCACCGCGTGATCAACTCGCCCGAGCCGCTCTCGAGCGAGCACATCGCGTACATGACGTACCAGATGCTCTGCGGCGTGCGCTACATGCACTCGGCGCACATCCTGCACCGAGACATCAAGCCGTCGAACGTGCTCGTGAACCGCGACTGCCTGGTCAAGATCTGCGACTTTGGGCTCGCGCGCGGCATCGACGCGGCCGCGCACAACGGCGGCGGCGGCGGCGGCGAGCCGCTCGACCAGGCGCTGACCGAGTACGTCGTCACGCGCTGGTACCGCGCGCCCGAGCTGCTGCTCGCGAGCCGCTACTCGACGGCGATCGACGTCTGGTCCGTCGGCTGCATCATGGCCGAGATGTTCGCGCGGCGCGCGCTCTTCCCGGGCCACGACCACGTGCACCAGCTGCACCTGATCCTGCAGCTCGTGGGCAGTCCGCCGGCCGACGACCTCGGCTTCATCACGAACGTCAAGGCCAAGCGCTGGATGGCGCGCCAGCCGCGGCACGAGCGCAAGTCCCTGGACACGGTCTGCCCCGGCGCGCCGGCGGCCGCGCTCGACCTCATGGAGAAGCTGCTGCGCTTCGACCCGCGCCGGCGCGCGGCCGTGGACGAGGCCATCGCGCACCCGTTCCTGGCCGCCTACCGCTCGCCGGAGCTCGAGGCGCGCGCCGCCGCGCCGTTCGACTTTGCCTTCGAGAAGGACGCGAGCGCCAAGGCGGACAAGGACGCGCTGCGGCGCCTCATCTTCGAGGACGTGTGCCACTTCCACCCGGCCGCGCGCGCCGAGCTGGACGCCTTCGACCGCGCGCAGCAGCGCCAGCGGCAGGCGGATGAGGACGACCGGCAGCGCGCCCGGCGCCGCGCGCAGCAGGACGAGCAGCGCGAGCGCGAGCGCCTGGCCGCGCTCGCCGGTCGCGCGGCGGGAGCGGCGGGGGCGGCGGGGGCGGCGCGCGGCGGCCGCGGCGACGAGCCGCGCGACGCGAGGTGACGGGGAGTTCGAAGCGGCGCGCGCACGACGCGGCGGCCGAGCAAGCGCGAGTCGGTTGGCTGCATTGAGTGGCCGGCGCGCTTGGCGCTACAAGTGGCTGTAGACGAGCGTGACGAGCCCGAGCGCGACGACCGTGGCGCCGCCCGCGAGCGCCTTGTCCGGGTAGCGGTAGCAGAAGAGCACGAGCGGCCCGAGCGCGCGCGCCTCGAAGCGCTGCGCGTCCGCGCGCATGGGCATGGGCGTGCCCGCGAGCGCGCACATGTCGACGAGCATGCGCAGCGTGAGTCCCCAGAGCACGAACTCGTGCACCTTGCGCGGCGGCGAGCGGTCGGCGTCGGGCAGCGGGCGGCCGGGCCGCGGCAGGTAGATGCAGTCGAAGAGCAGGCGGCCGAGCAGGCGGTCGGCCGCGGCCTTGAGCGCCGGGCGGCCGCGCAGCGCCGGCATCATGTCATCCAGCGGCCACGCGAGCTGGGCGTAGCGCCGCGTGTTGAAGAGCTCGCGCACGTCGAGCCAGAAGGCGTCGGCGATCTCGGCGGCCTGCAGCCTCGGCGTGAAGGCGTGCTCGTCCGCCGGCGCGTCCACGAAGAAGACCTGCGTGCTGACCGTCATGCCGCGCAGGTGCGTCTGCACGGGCGGCAGCGCGCCGACCCAGTGCACGCTCGGCCGCGAGAGGTCCAGCCCGACTTCCTCGAGCGTCTCGCGCTCCGCCGTCTCGCGCAGCGACTCCCACTCGGACCAGTCGTCGCGCATGGCCTCGCGGATGTCCATGCGCGCCTTCTTCTGCCGCCGGCCGCCGGGGAAGGCCACCTGTCCGCTCCACGTGTCGCGCTCGTTGATCGTGCGCCGCACCAGCAGCACCTCGAGCGTGCGCTGCTCCTTCTCGCGCCAGCGGAACACGGCCGCCACGCTCGCGCGCTGCGTCCGCCATGCCACACACGAGGCGATCCGTCAGTCTGTGGCCGTCGCCAGCCGCGCAGGGGCGGGGGCGAGGGGCGAGGCGTACGGGCGGCGCGAGGTCGTGGCGCGCGGCCGGGAGCTTGGACAAGCTGCGCCGCAGCAGCGGCACGAACGACGTGAACGGCGAGCTCATGGCGGCCGGCAGCGCTCTCGGTGGCGACGTGAGGCGATCGCCGAGTTGGCGCGGCAGGGCCAAGCGCCTCCTCTCGACGTGCGTCCTGGATCCCTCTGGACTTCGGCGCTTGCAGTTGAGGCGGGTTGAGGGTTGGCGTGGACCACGCCACGTGACGCAAACAGCGTCGTCTTGACTTTGGTAAGGGATCCGAAGCCGAAAATAAGAGATCGCGCGCTACCGAACGGTCCAGGCGGCGGCAGATGGGCCGAGTCCAGAGGTCGATGCTTCGCGAGGAGCCCGAAATGTTGCTGATTTACATACCCAAAGCAGGAGGTTCACGCTCCATCCGGCTGCCGACTGATGGTGTGGCCCACATGGCATTGGCTCCCGCAGGCAGGCTGGCTGCCGGGCACGCGCTCCATGGCGGTCCATCCCCGCTCGCTCACTCATGTGAGCACACAAATTGGCGGCAGTCCTTCCAGCGCGCCACTCGTGTGTATCTGGCGCGCGCGTGCGCGCTGGTCCCGCGATGCCGCGACATGCATGAACGATCCGTTTCTGCCCGCGAGTGAGTCTCCGCTGCCACGGCGATATTGGGGATTGATTCGCCGCCGCCGCCGCCGCCGCCGCCGCCGCCAACTCCACAACTCCACAACTCCACGCTGCAGACCGACCTCGATCGACACGACCCATCGCTCTCTGTTCTCGTAGCACCCACTCTGCCTGTCACTATGCCAATACAGATGGACAGTGCACCTTGAAGCGATGCGACCCTACGGTACGATTAGAGACTTCCCTAACTTTATCGCGCCGCCCACACCACACTACACCACACCACACTCCTGCCCTCACGCGCGCTTCCGCCACTCCAGGTGCTCTTGCGCACGCGTCGGCGTCAAGGATCCACCGCCGCATCCGAAGGCTGCGCGGGTGTACGTGCGTACGTGTGTTTGGGGCGAACGGAGTTCATGCCGCTGCGCGGAGCTGTGTGTGACACGCTCGGATCGAGGCTGCCGTCGCCCGGTCGCAGCGCGGCACGAGCGAGCGAGCGAGCGAGCGAGCGAGCGAGGACACACGCAGCCGCCAGAGTTCAGCGCGCCGCTCGGCTCCGGCGAGAAGCGGAGCGGGACGCGGCGAGGCCGCCCGGCGTCTTCCGGACGCGGAGCCGACTCGGATCGCTCTCCTCGCTTGGGACGCGCCGCTCCATCGCTCGCATGGGGCTCCCGCGACGCATGCAGTCGCCACGCTTCGGCAGCGGCGCGGCGCGGCGCGGGAAGCGAAGTAAGTGGTCCATCGTCGCGGCGGAATCCTCAACAGATTCGACGCTGTCCGGTCCTTCACCTTCGATAAAGACAGCGCGGAGCCAGCCGCCAATCAGAAGCCGCATCGGCTTCCGGACGAAATAGAGATCGCGAAGAGCCATCGCTACCATTTCCCTAATCTCGAAAGAGGTCATCGTAACACAGTAGATGATCCATTTAAATCAGTATCTTGGAATCATCGACATGTTGAGTTTTAGGTGCGATTGGGGTTTTGGAAGGTTAGGGTGATGAGACACGCGAATCAATGCAGTTCCGCCAATCACGGTGGAGGAGGAACCAGAAACAGTCTATTTGTGAAATAGTATTACTATGGTTACTGTACCTTAGATAACGGATATCAATACTTGCCGCAAGAATCGCGTCCCGTCTCTTAGAGGCAGTCTCGGGCTTGCTTGCCGACGCCGGGCTGCCTGCCGCATGACCGCGATGGCGCCGCCGGGCATTTATTCGCCTTTTCCCCGCGCCTGAGGCAGTGGCAGCAGAGGCGTCTCGGTCCGACCAAAGGTGGGTGGGCAGTAGGCACCGGCAGTAGGCGCGAGCAGTAGGCGCGGCCGCAGTGGCGGCGGCGGAAGTCCACTGCTGCTTGGAGAAGCAGGCATCCGGAGACGGAGGCGGAGGCGGTGCGGCGCGGCTAAGCCTGGAGCAAGCAAACCGCTTCGTCCGGTCGCGGTCGTTACCAACGCGCCGGCGCTCGCGGCGCATGCGCTTCCGCCGACGCGTCTGTTTTCGCGCAGCCTTCCAAGGCGGCGACGGGTATCCCCCATCAGTCGGTCGGCCGGCGTTCTTATGCGCGTCTTATTTCCGTATCTCGCGCAGGCAGGAGCTCCCATCCATCGCGACCCAGACGCGGCAGCGCGACCGGCAAAGCGTTATTCCACGACTCGCGGCGACGGACATGGCGGCGACCTGCTGGGGCGACGCGCAGCGCACGGCCAGGCTCAAGCAGCAGCTCGGTGACGCGCGGGACGGCGCGCGGCGACGCGGGAAGGAGCCGGACGCGTGCTCGGCCTCGCGCACGAGCTGCTCGAGTAGCCCGGATCTGGCGGACGAGGGAAGCTGGGACGACCTGTCGACGGCCGGCTCGAGCAGCGAGCACGAGGCGGACGAGGACGCCGAAGCACCGGCCGCGCCGGCCGCGCCGGCCGCGCCGGAGCCGCCGCTGGACGCCGAGAGCAAGGCGCTGTCGCCGCGCGTGCGGCCGGTCGTGCGGCCGCTGGATATGAGTCCGCCGTCGGAGTACGACCTGCGCGGCACGGCGGGGCTGCTCAAGTGCCTGCAGTCGCTGGCGCGGCTGCCACTGCCCGAGGAGCTCGGTGCCAAGCACCTGGCCATCAGCGAGCTGCACCGGCTGGTGGACGAGTGGCTGCGGCGCGCGTTCCCCGAGCGCGAGGGCGAGCAGCGCACGGTGACGCTGCTCTTGGGCGGCAGCGGATACCTCAAGGTGGGGCTGGCCGACTCGGACCTGGACGTGGTCGCGCTGCTACCGCGCTTCGTGACGTCGGAGCTCTTCTTCGGGCCGCTGAGCGAGCACCTGGGCGGCTCGCCGGGCGTGACGAAGCTCGTGGCCATGACCAAGGCCACGGTCCCCATCCTGTCGTTCCAGCTCAACGGCGTGCGTGTGGACCTGCTGTTCGCGCGCTACTCGCGTGACGTGGTGCCCAAGCACCTGCCGATCCACAGCGACCAGGTGCTCGCCGGCATGGACGCGGCGTCCATCCGGTCGCTGTCGGTGCCGCGCGTGGCCTCGCTCATCCTCGAGCTCGTGCCCAACGGCTCGGTCTTCCGCTCGGCGCTGCGCGTCGTACGCCTCTGGGCCGCGCGCCGTGGCGTCTACTCAAACAAGGCGGGCTTCCTCGGCGGCGTCTCGTGGATGATCCTGGTCGCCTTCGTGTGCCAGATGTTCCCCACGGCGTCCGTGTCGGCGCTCGTGCACCGCTTCTTCACGGTGCTCTCGACCTGGAGCTGGCCCGCGCCGATCCTCATCACCAAGCCGTATGACAGCCCGCTCGCGGGCGAGCCCGTCGCGCAGTGGTCTCCGCGCACGAGCCACCACGACCGCGCGCACCTGATGCCCATCATCTCGCCCGGCTTCCCGGCCGTCAACACGGCCGTCAACGTCAACCTCTCGACCATGCGCGTGCTCATGGACGAGCTCGCGCGCGGCAAGCGCATCATGGACGACCTGCGCACCAAGGGGCTCACGGCGCACACGGCCTGGCGCGCGCTCTTCGCGCCAACCGAGATGCTCGTGCGCTACGACCACCACCTCGTCATCGAGCTATCGGCCGACGGCGAGGAGGCGCTCAGCGAGTGGGCGAGCTTCGTGGCCAGCCGCACGCGTAAGCTCGTCGAGACGCTGCAGCACACGGCGCCCATCGCAGCCATCCACCCGCTACCCTCGCTGCTGCGGCCGCGCGACCGCAGCGCCGGCGCGCCAGTCGTCGGCTTCTACGTCATCGGCTTCACGGTCAACGCGTCGCCTGCGGCCGCCAGGGACGCGGCGCGCGCGTGCGTCGGGCCGGCCGCGAGGTACTTCAGCGCGACGGAGCTGCGCAGTGCACCCGAGAAGAAGCCCAACATGCACGCCGAGATCTCGTATCGCGCGTGGCAAGAGTTGCCGGATGCCATGTTCCCCGACGGTCGTGCGCACGCGGCGGGCGAGCGCGCGCGCTTCATCCTGAGCAAGGCGCATAACTTAAACGTGGCCATGGGCCGCGGCCGGTGAAGCGCGCGATGCGGCCGACCAGTGCACACCAAGCCAAGTAGACGAGAGAGCGAGAGAGAGAGAGAGAGAGGCGCACCTATTTAGTTACCGGATCCTCGGACTTGGCCCGTCAAGAAGAGACGAAGAAGCAGCTCGCCGAGTGCAAAGCCGATCGATTGAATGCACGACGCGCCGGGCTCGGCCGGTCAACCGGAGAGGAATCGCAGCGGCGAGTCGGCAGGTACGGCAAGACAGATCGGCGGATCAGCTTCGAGACAGACGCGTCAGAGAAGAGAAGTCAATGAATAGAAATATATGACGAGGATACCGAGGTGGCGGGCGGCGTCGAGGTGCGCCGTGGCGACTTGGGAGTGCTGCACGCCGAGCGGCGGGCCGGCTCCGGATCTGTGTCTTCCGTTGAGCCGCTTCGCTGGGGGCTTTGCCCTCGACTCGCGTGCGTGAAGCTCGAAATAAATACGATCGCAGCGGCATCGGACCCGATCTTCCCGCTCACCAGCACGCCTCCCTCTCTGCGCCACGTCCAATGCAGTGAGGAATCGCTCGAGAAGCGTGTCTCGCCTGGCTCACTGCCCCAGCCGCGAGGCGTGTCGTCACTTCTCTTGGTCAGCGACCCGGAGCGTTGACGCGCGATCACATTCCCTTTGGCGATACCTTCTCGGGTCCACTCGAAGAACTATCGGCCACCTTGCGACCATCGTCCTCGAACTGCATGCCCTCCAAAGCATCGAATGCGTTCATGTCGTCCTCCGTGCCAGCGTAGCTACTCGCATTCTTGACATTGGCGTCCTTGGTGACCTGAGCGGCAGACGCTGTCCGCCTCTCCGACGGGGAAAACGTGGGAACCGACATCTTTGCTGCACCTAGATCCCCAAACGGGGACTCTTGGCCATTCAGGAGCCGACCAGGATCATTCAGCACCGCCTCCGACTGCCCTGCTTGCGCCACATCACGGGGAGCATCACGGGGAGGAGGGACCGTGCGCATCATTGGCGCCGGATGATTTCTTCCTTCGGCCGATTGGGGCTGCAGACTTTGCGCACGTGGAAAATGCCTCAGTGAAGGACTTGGAAGTCGCGGCTGTAACTGTTGTTGGTGCTGTTGGTGCTGTTGGTGCTGTTGTTGCTGTTGGTGGTGGTGGTGCTGCTGCTGCTGCTGCTGCTGCGTGTTGGAAGGGAAAGCACCTTCAGCGCCGCCGGACTCGCCTCTCGCCGAATACCCACCTTGGTGGGTTGCACTCGGCGCTGTCCCTTGATTGTCGCTATTGGCTGCTGGACTCACTAGCCCCGCTGTTCTCGACTGGATTCTATCCACTATCGGCTTGACGGTGTTCTGCATAAACCGCTCAATCGAGTCCAGCACGTCGAACGATCGCGGTTCCGACGCTTGCGGAGTTTCATTGAGCACAGTCAGCGCCAGCCCCACGTTGTGCTTCAAATTGTCGGCCTTGGCGCTCTGCGCCGAGTTGGGCGGCGCGTGGTGATTCTCCAGCGCTTGGTAAGCAACCATGAGGTCGCGCATGTACATGGACTTCATCACACCAACTCGTCCCCAGTACTGCTCAGGGCTTCTACTCAGCGCCTCCATGCTCGCGTTGTGTGCTCGCAGCGTCTCCTCGTTCAAAGTCTGTCGCACGGGCGCTGACGCTGGCGTTTGCTCCTGCACTCGCTGGGGATATCCACGGACGTATCCATCGTTGACGCGCTGGTCTTTCGCTTCAGTTGAGGGACCTTGTGGGTACTCGAACGATCGTCGCTGTGCGAGGGGGTCGTATGGTGCACGCTGCTGGTAGCTCAGGTTCAACGCGTTCTGCAGCGACGCTACTTGCATCTCGAGCTGGGCACTTCGACTCTGCCAATGCTCTAGGGCCGATTTCTGATTCCACAGAAAATCAATCAGCACGTTCCTGTCGTACTGCTGCAGCTGGTTCGCAAACTCTTGACGAGACAGTTGCTGGGCGGTCTGCATCGCGTGCTGCCGCTGTATTTGCTGTGGCTGCTGCTGTTGCGGCTGAGATTGCTGCGGAGGCTGGGAGGCTGCGTAATACTGCGCTGCTTGATATGTCTGCTGTTCGAAGTCCTGCGACGTCGTCGACCGAGCATTCAGCCTCTGCGCCTGCACAAACGCCTGCCCATTCATCGACGATCCTGCCCCGTCCTGACCAAGTCCATTCGGCTGCCGACTAGGACCACCTTGCGCTCCGGCGTACACGCGATACTGAGCTTGAGGATCTTGGGTACTCTCAGCTCCTCGTTGCTGGTATCCATCGCCCGCCGGTCCAGCGCTGCGCGGTTGGCCACGGCTAGCATCAAACGCACTCGATGTCGGCACCGACTGGTCGTTGGCAAAACCGGACGGTCGTGCCGGTTCCCCAGTGCTCTGGTTGCCCGGGTTCGCAGTGCCTGGTGTCTTGCTCACTCTAGACCGCGCAATCTCGCTCAGCTTTGCGAGCTCACCGTTCAGCGCATTCGCATACTCGTTCTACACAAACCGGCCAGCAGGAGCAGCGGGATAACGTCAATTGATGCACAAGATGAAGCGAACAACGGCGAAGCAACATACCCGTGTCGTGAATTTATGAAAATGCTCCATCTCGATGGTGCTGGCGTACTGGCCGACCGCGTTGGGATCCTGCTCGGGGTGTGCTTGATGAAGCACGTTATATCTGCAACAACCAGCAAGAACGCAGCGAATTAGAGAGAGCCCCAGTCCTTGCTACCGACTCGGTGGAAATCGCTTGCAGAACGCACAGTTGCTGCAGGTACTGCCTGCGGAGCTCCATTTCCGGGCCGATCGCGGGAGATCCAGCATCATTGCCGTTAGGCACTACCGCGGTTGGCGCCGCCGCCGCCGCCGCCGCCGCCTGCTTCCCTTTCCGCACTGGATCAACAACAGACCGTGTCTAGCTGTGTCAGACGTACGCCCCAGTTATACATACCTACCCAGTTCGGCAAAAGTACTCTCGCCGCTCTCACCTCTCGGTGTCGTCGTGCGCTTCTTGGCCGCCACCTTCTTCGGCTGGTCCGTCGCGGCCGGAGCCTTCTTCGCGCGGGGTTGTGCGGCCTTCTTCTTGGTCGGCGCCTTGGGGGTCTTAGGTGCGCCGCCTTTCTTGGCAGGTGCAGCAGTCGGAGCTACGGCCGGCGCGCCGCCGCCCGCAGACGCCGCCGCGGCTTGGGGGGCCACCGCCGCCCCGCTCGCGTCCATCGCTTGCTCGCCCAGGCGCCGCTCAACCTGGGAGCCTTCCTCGCTCACTCGCTCGCTCGCGCTCCTCCGGGCGACCACGCGTCGCTCGTTCTCGCGGAAAAGCGCGCGCTTTTGGGTTGTCGCGGTTACCCCGCTCCCCTGGCTTTGACTGCCGGTTGTACGGTACCGTTCTGCCACATACAATTTCCGAGACAAATCCTGGCGAAGAAGCGATCCCGCGCGCACTATCCACAGCCGCGCGACCATCATTCCCATTTTGCGTGGAGGACGGGAGTTCGTCGTTTTGGCCAATCGAAATGCGCCAACTGTCTGTTTTAGCCTATCACAACGCACAAAAGGTAGCAAGTCAACTTCAACAATGCCAACGGCGCCAACGCCACTGCATCCGTGCCGCGCCGACTCGCGCGTCGCCACCGCGGCGCTGCCGACCGTGCTGCATTTTCGGCTGGCGGCGCCGCAACTGGGAGCTCGGCCTCCAGAGGCGCTCGAGGAAAGGAAGGATCTCATATCAGTGGCCACAGAACCACCCACCCACCCACGCATGTGGGCCACCGATTCGGTCGCCTGCTCGACTAGAAATATCGGTTCCGAACCGGTTCTCGCGCGGAATCAGCGACGAGCGTCGCCCTCCGCAGCGTGTGCACATTGCTCTCCTCGGCCTCCAAGAGGCTCCGTCGCGCAAGGCTGGCTGCTACATACGCAGTCGAGAGAGCAACTGACGTAGCTCGCTTTTCACGTGCACGTCGTCGACGCGCTGTGCGTCCAGCTTGACGGGCGCTCGACTGCGCGTCACAACCTGCACGCCGCGTCCGAATGTGAGGATCGACGTCGGTCCAGACCCGCCTCCGCCTCCGCCTCGTCCCGGGGCACTGCTGCTGTTGGCCTCCTTCGTCTTGCTATAAAAGCGCCGAGCGAACACTGCGAGCTGGCGTAGCTGCGCGACCGCGCTCAGCACCACCTCCCTCAACTGGTTCTCGTAGTAGAGCGCATCGTCGCTGACCCCCGCGCTCGAGAAGAGTCCGCCGGCAGTCGGAGTTTGTCCAGCGAAGAACCGGAGCTCCGACACGCGCACATCCGCGAGACGGGAGCGCTGTGCCGGCGAGCACCGGAGCAGCTCCCACACCGCCTCATTCTCTAGAAACAGCTCGGCCTGCGCGGATCCGTCGTCGATGATGCACCGCATGTTGGCGTGCATGTACGTGTGTCTGTCCAGCGCAGCGTCAGTGTGCTGAAGCTGGTACCAACTGCATGGGCGGGGTAATTGGGATGACTGCAGGCTCCCATTTGACAACGGCGAGTGCATCCAACCGCGGCGGCGATCGTGCACCAGCGTGCGGTGGCACGACCGACACTTGCGCTTCAGGAACACGTAGTTCACATACACGACGCGGACCACATAGCGGCGCACGCGCCGGTCGAAAGCGCCGATCGGCCCGATGCTGTACAGGTCGTTGAGGAAGCTCGTCGGTAGGGAGCCGTAGAGCTCCGCCTCTGACACAAGTCCCGGACCTGCCACGCAAAGCACTCGAGCCGACGTGAAGAAGCCCCAGTTGAGGTACGCACGGTACGTCGAGCGGGCGATAAACCCATGCAGCTTGGAGAACTCGACCACGTCCCCGGGCTGGAGACTGCCTCGGACTCCAAACTTGCTCGCGTCGATGTGAATGTCCACAGTATCCAGCGACGAAAGGTCTCGCACGCAAACAGCGCACACTAGCCCTCGCGCGTGATCTGAGGAAATACCCGCCGCCGACAACGGCAGTTCCCCACGCGGGCGCTTCTCTCCGACCACGGGGGGTGTCGACTTCGCTCCAGTATCGCCGCACGGCGGATTGTCTCGCCAGTAGTACCGACGTCTGCACACAATGCCAACCAAGGCCGTGAGACGCGGTTGATGGATGTTTGCTGCCGCGTCATGGCCTGGCACTTCATCGGCCACGCCGTAAGCCAGGAACGAGGACACTTGCCGCCACTTCCTCGTGTCTCTCCGTCGCATTACAGTCATCAACGCCGTAAAGTACCGCACGGCTTGCACGGGGAGCGGTTCAACAGCCTCCGCAATCGGCATACGGCTGCGTAACACCAACGATGAGGCGCTGAGATCGAATTCGCAGTGTGAAACGACACCGCAGTAAGCTTGTCGACATGCTTGGTGCTCACAGCAAGTGCCTTCGTTGAGATCCTGGACACCCGGAGTGCGTGCTGGCTGGAACTTGGCCGGGACAAAAGACCCTTGCTTGCCGATGCGATATACGCGGAACTCGCAACGTTTCTCTCGCGCGGCAGACAGTACGACCAGCTCTCGCTCCATAGCGCTGGCCACCGGCATCACACACGAGGCATCTTCCATTGCAATGGCGTCAATTTGCGCACCGCTGCTCGCGTTCTGGCGCCTCCAGACCTCTTGAAGAGCTCGAATAGCGATGCCGTCGACTGGAGCAAGGAAGTCAAAGTCTCCGGACCGACCGCTATCGCTACTCACCCCCACTGCTCGCACGCGGTACAATCCGTGCTTCCTGACATGCCACGCGGTTGCGCAGTCCTCGCTGACCATCAGCTCTGCGCAGTGTGCCGTCTCCATGAACCCGGCGGCAGACGCGTCGATTGGTGAGCGAAATGCGACGCCGTGGATGTGTCGAGCGTGCGGTCGCGCTGCACCGCCCCATCGACTCATGGCCCGCGACACAGAGTCGATGTGGGTCACGACGAGGAAGATTTGCTTGAGCCCCGACTCGAGCGTGGCGCTCGCCACATCGCCGTCGTCGTTGTCCACACTCTCCACGGCCTCGACACTGCTAATCGTCGTGCGAATCGCGAGCGCGATCGTTGCTGTGGTGCCAGACGCTTCCACCGCGCTAACTGCTTCAGCCACCAGAGTGAGCCGCGCGTCCACGCGGATGACCACGTCGGCGCCGCTAACTACTTTCCACGCGTCTTCTCCAGCCCCCGACGTATCCACGCTGACAGAAACTGCGCCAGTGTGATCGCGCAGCTCCAAGTCCCCGCTATCGACGTTCCCGGCGAGCGCTCCAGCCAGGAAGCGCCACGGCAGCTCCTCGCCGCAGATCGCCACCGCTGACGGTTTCCCTGCGTGCGGTGCTGCGGCGTCGCCCTGCAGTGCCGCCTCGCCGCGGGCCCTGAGCTGCGCCACCGTCGCGACCGGCGCCGCCATGTCTGGGAGGCGATGCGCGCCTGCCTCTCCGCCGACCAAGCAGCCGCCACCTCTGCGCGATGCCTACCGCGCGCTCATTGCCAATGCCGTTGTTGCACCTCTTGATCAGGTTTTGATTGGCTGAAATTAGCGCAGATCGGTTGAGGCCATGCTGGCTGCAGCAGAGCTCGGCCCGAATCGAGCGGCGGCATGGCGGTGGGTCTCGGAATCACCTTACGGCGCCCGGTTGCGAGTAAAGACCGCGTGGAGTCGTTGGACCCGCCGCCGCATTAGAGGACCCACGTCGCATCGTGCGACCCCAACGCATCGAGGCAGCTCGAACTTCGAGCAGCCTTCGGCTGCGTTCGAGTCGAGCGCCAAGCGGCGGAGAGAGGCTGATGCCAAGATCGCTGTCGCCATGCGCAGGGAGACGCAAACTGCATTGTTGCAAAGGCTGCCGCCACGCTCTGTGCACGCGAGTTATGCGGCCGATCTGCAGATACTTGGCCTCCACGTCGTCGACGATTCGCCGCCCCTCCTACCACGAGCGCCGCCCCTGCTGCGGCTGCCGCGGCTGCTCCGAAAAGCGCTTGTACATCACGCCGCACGTGAAGATGGCCTGGGTCGTCAGCAGGATCTTCCAGCGCTGCTCCCACAGGTACCGCGAGCGCGCCGACATGACGGAGCCGCGGTTGCCGCCCCGGCGTTCTTGGGTTTGCTTGTGGTGAGGAGGTGGGCACACCCGAAAATGACTATCTGATAGCCATCTCCATGACTACCAGATAAATGCGTGTGGGACACACTACATTTCGCTACACTCGTCTTGCTGCATTGCTGCTGTCATCGCTGGCAGCATGGACGACGACCTGTGGCGCGCGGACGGCTCGTTCCGCGGCATGAGCGGCGGCGGCGGCGGCGGCGGCAAGGGCAGGGGCCGCAGCGGGAAAGGCGGAGGTAACCCTCAGTTCACGCGCGTGATCCCCAAATTCTTGCAGAAGTTCCAGCAGCCGCCGGAGATCCAGGCCAAGTTCGCACCGCCTACCGATGCGGACGGCGACGACGCAGACGACGACGAGCTCGACGACGTGCAGCGCGCGGCGATCGACGAGTACCTGGCGAAACAGAAGGAGAAGCAGCAGCGACAGCAGCAGCAGAAAGAGGAAAACGGGAGCAAGGAGGACGCAGAAGACAGGAAGAAGAGCACCGAGAGCGGAGGCGTTGGCGACGCGGAGCACAAGGCGGCGCGGAGGAAAAGAGTGATGCAGAGCGTCGCGGAGCTCGGGAAGACCGGCAAAGACGCGACGAGGGGCAAGAAGCGCAAGCGTTCCAGCGCTCCACCTGCCAAGCTCAGCAACAAGACACTGCTGTCGTTCTCGATGGAGGACGAAGAGTAACGGGGCAATAGCGAGCAGTGGCCTCGGAGTAGCTCCAGCGCGTTCGCGTCACTCGCATTGTGTCTTTTGCAGCGAAATGGACGCTGCGATTTCATTCAGGTGCGTACTGAGGCCGCACGATGACTAATACCGCCGCCTTTCATCTATTCTCGTCACTATCTGCCAAGCAGACAGAGCTGTAGGCATCAGCAGAACCGCGCGCGTCGCGAGATGGCTCTCCTTCGATCCATCACTTGTCGCCCGATCTCTTCTTCCTCCTCTGAGTCGCCGACTGACTCGAACAGGATGAGTAGGTTGGTGGCGTTGAACGAGACGAAGAAACAAAGGGCGAATGTGAGTGCCAAGGGGAACGCGAATCGCGTGGCTAGCACCCCTGTGGACCACGCCATGCAGGCGCACTGAACGAGCCAGCAGGACAAACGCGAGAGCTGATAGCAGCGCCACTGCCAGCGCGTGAACTCGATCGGCCCAAGCCACTCGACCGCCACCCCGTACCCGATCGAGAAGAGCGAGATAAGCTGCATGAAAGCGGCGAGGGCGTGAGTCTGCTGCTTGGTCGGATCGTCATTGGACGATGCACCACGAACCGCTTGGCCCCACTGAAGGCGATGAGCCAACACACTTTCAAAGTGTGGCTCCGTGTCCAGTTTCAGCAGAAACTTGCGCAGTAG
>JAADYC010000361.1:0-22841 GCA_023338135.1 Phytopythium kandeliae | reverse complement strand
TCGAAGAGCGAGCAAGACCGGAGTACTTGCAACGCGGTTGAAGAAGTTGGTAAAGAGCGAGAAAGCGTGAGTCCGGGAGTTTCGACTCGAACCTGCTCACACGGTCCAGCCCGTATTCTAGGTAGTAGCCAGTAGGTAGGCACGCTCGCGAAGCGAGCGGTGGAAATCTAGTCAAGATACTACGGACTGTATGCGGGGGCAGACATCGCGTCCTTCGTGCGAAATGGCGCCTAGGAGCGCCCGGCATCGCGCCGCCTCGATCAGCGCGGGGACTTCGAGCTGCAGTTCGAAGTCGGTCGCCAGGCAGCTGCGACTGATAACAGTGCTCGCTGACAGACCAGACTTGGCAAATGGCAGACCTCCCGCCCTCGCCACGCCCCAATCGCGACACATTGGTTACGGACTACGCACCGGCGCGATCGAAAGCATAGAGGTGGACCATCGCACTAGTGGGTAGATGCTGGATACGGAGGAAGGACACGGACACGTGACGGCTCTGCACACGACGACGTCACTGGACGGAGATTTGTGTTGGTCGTGCCAGTCGAGTCGCCCTCGTTGCAGGCACACAGAGTCGAAGCATCATTGGTGCTCCAAGTCGTACTCTTCGACGCGGTAGTCCAGCTAGCAGCATCCAAGTCGAAGTGTCATTCACGAGCGGCTCATTCCCTCACGCCTCCACGGTTGTTACTACAGCCTCCATCCCTCACATCCACCGCCGCTCGTTCCCACCGGCATGGTTGCTTTGTCACGCCGCGGTGGTCCCCGAAAGCGCCAGACCCGCGCGCGAGTGGATCGAGGCCGAGATCGAGTGGAAGGCCGTCTTGACCTCCGTGCCAGTCAGCGCCGTGCGGTACTCGCCACCCATCATGTAGGCGAGGCGCTCGAGCACCGCCAGGTTCACGTTGCGGCCGAAGCCCACGGCGAAGGACTGCAGGCCGTACTTGGTGTAGCTCAGCTGCAGATGCTCGGCGAGCTGCTCGCCCTGAGCTACGTCGAACGGCAGGCCATCCGAGAAGAACACGACCACGGGCTGGTACACGGAGTAGTCGATGCGCGACAGCACCTCATTCGCGACCTTCATCCCTAACGCGTACGCCGTGCCGCCGCCACGGTACAGCCCCTTCAAATTCGTCACCGCCAAGTTCACGACACTCTCGGCCTCGAACGCGAGTACGGCCGAGCTGCTGAACGTCACGATCGATACAACGTCCAGTGTCGCGCCGCTGCTGACGCAGTTGGCCACATATTCGTGCACCGCCTCGGCCAGGTCCTCCCACGGCTGACCGCTCATCGACCCCGAGCAGTCGAGCACGAACACGTGGTGGTGCCGCCCGCCCGGTGCCACGTGTGAGCACTCGAACTGGTGACCCGCGACGCACGAGAACGCATCGGTGCTCGCGTGTGAGACGGGCGAGTGCCACGCTGGCAGCACGCAGAATGACGGGTTCTCGTCATGCTCCGGCGCGTCGCAACGGAACGCGCACTTGCGGAACAGCTCGCGCTCGGCCGACGACACGCACGGATCCTCCCAGCCCAGCGTGCGCCAGAACTGGTCGTGCAGCAGCTCGTCCATCTCGCACTCGGGTGTCGGCTCGAGCGCGCGGAAGCAGTGGCGCCGCTGGTCCGTCGCCGAAAACACGCACTTGACCCGGTCGTTCTGCTCGCAGCGCAAGTAGTGCACGTGTCCGCGGCCCATCTCGGAGCAGAACAGGTTGCACATCTCAGCCTCACCGACCTCGCCCGCCTTGTACTTGCGCTCGGCAATGTCGATGTCCGTGTCGTCTGCCCCCGCCACGAAGAACGTGTTGCGCATGTTGCCATGCGAAGTCGAGTGCGCGCCGGCGTGCCCGAACGCCTTGCTACAGTAATAGCTGCAGCACGGGCAGCGCACGTCACAGTAGTGGATTGTTGCGTCCTTCGAGCGATGCGCCGCGCTGACGCAGTCATCGAGCGGCACCTCCGTCTGCGAGTCTATGTCCGCGACGCTTTCTTCGCTCGCCGCGGTGCATGAGTGTTCGCCAACGTGCGACTGCTGCTTGGGGGGCAGCACGACTGCGCACTTCTTGCGCGAGCCGTTCATCTCCTGGTACGTGTACCGGAACTTGCTGCGCGCGCCAGCAAACTCCTTGGACGACTGCTTCAGGAATACGTCAACGCGACAAATGCCGGCGTCCCCGCACGGGTGCGGACATGCGTGCGCCTTGGCACAGATGTGCACCGCCTGTTCGTCCTCCGCTCCTGCCACTGGCAACGACGCGTCCTTGTTGTTCTCCGCTGCGAACGCGCGGGCAATGGCCGGCTGGCCGTGGAAGTGGTCCATCACACTGCAGTGTTCACCGCATTCAGGGATCACGCACCTCTGGATGCACGCCGTTTCGACGCACTTGTGCGCCGAGTGTGTCTTCTGGATGTCCAGGATGCACCGCCCAGCGCACTCCTCGAGACTGCACGATGCTCCGCACGCGTGCGTCGGCGCTCCACACAGGTGCTCGCCCTCGTGGTCGACTCGGCGCTCGCACCGCTGACCGCAGTTTGGAGACGCGGACAAGCAGCACTTCATCCCACACGTGTGATCGCCGTCGCGACACTCGCAACTGCCGCTGTGTCCCGCTTCCTTGGCACATGCAGGTGTCACAGCATCTTCTGACACGCCATTCATCAAACAGAACCGGCACCGGTGCTGGCAATGATGGCCAGTTCCGCAGTTGTGCTCTGCGCCAGTTACCGTAGAGTGCATGGCCGACTTCATGCAGCCCAGTCGACACGCGCCGCACTGGCTCTGGCATCGGGTGAACAGCGCCATGAATCGACCGAGGTGCTGCTGGTCGAGAGCGTTCCACTCCTCCGGGACGCGGCCGCCGAACTTGCTGCTGGCCCACATCCGAATGCGCAGGCACCGTCGACGCACGAAAAAAGATAGGAACACGTCGAAGCTCTCCTGGACGCTCCGGTTGACATGAACGAGACCGTCATCGCTGCTCGGTGAAGGGTTCCATCGCCCCATGTACATGCCTAACAGTCCTTGGATTCCCCGATCGACAATGCTGACGCGACCCTCCGTGACTGCCTGAATGTCGATTTCCAAGTCGATGTCGTCGTCGAGGACGCTCGCAAACGGCGTTCCCGGTATCGCAGTCTTCCACTTGTCCGTCATTACGGGGAACGCCGCACACACGTCTTCGAGACTAACGTCGAGACCTGGAATAGCCTCCTTGATCTCCGAAAGCCCAGTAGCACTCGCCGTACACTCGCTCGGGATCAGACAGCCAGTCCGGACGAGTCCCGGCAGCTTATCGGCGACCTCTGCCAGCACAAATCGCTGCGCACTGTCGTCGAGAGAAGTCCAGTCCAAGATGGAGATCTTTGCAAGCACCAAGCGGATACAGTCAAGGAACGCTTTGCCTGTCACAAACCCGGTTGTTGCCGTCTTCACGGCGTCGAGCTCACTTTCGATCATCATTCGTGCATGATCGAGCGAGTTGTAGTAGTTTGCTGTGCCCAACGGCGGAGAGCAGCTGATCTCGAGATGACCGGTGTACAGGTCGGACACGAAGTTGTGCTCCTTGTTGGGGCCGACGACCCGGTTGAGCTTCTCATAGAATTCATCCATGACACCCTGCTGGTCGTTCGGGTTCACATCCTTGACACTCATGAAGAGCATACCACGGAAGAGTCGCGGATCGCTTTGCAGCAGTGTCACCGCCTTCTGGAATCGCGCGAACAGCTCATCCATCTCCTTGTCGAAGCGCATCTCGACGCGGAAGATCGTGAACATGGAGATCGACGCATTGAGAAGCGACAGAAGCACGTCTTCCTGCTCCGTGCGCTCGAACGAGCCGAGTCCTTCAAAGTCAAGCACGACCAGCAGCACGTTCGACGGCTGCAGTATGCGGACGCTCATCCACGCTCCATCAGTGCACCGTGTGCCAGCGATCGCGAACGAAGTGCCCGCCAAGTGGTTGAGGAAGTAGCTTTTCCCAGTTGACTGCTTACCCATTGAGGTGATGATAAAGATCGGTCGGTTCCACGCGTTCAGCAGCGGTGACAGTAGCCCAAATCGGATCGACCGCGCGATGTCCACGGCTCGGACGTCCTCCGACGACTGGGAATGTGCGTCTGAGCCAACGCGTCCGTTTGTCATGAGCCTGAGCGCATTCCCTTCGGCTCGACATATCTGGATGGGCACGAACGTCACCAAATTCTGGATGAATGCAACCAACGACATCGGCGCCAGAGTCTTCCAGCCATCTGCATCGTCCGCCATCTTGTCGTCAACAAATTTGATACCTCGCACGAGATCCAGACTGCCGAGTAACTTGTTCAGCTTGGACAGGTTCTGCATCATCTCACCGACGAAATCGCTGCAAGCTCGCGCCGCTTCCTCTGACAAGCGATCAGCCGTGCTAATGCGCAAGCGGAGGCTTGGACTGGTGTCGTTGGCGATGTGAAGCAGCCCGCCAGCAGGGAACTTCTCGTACACATGATACAGCACGCGAAGCCAGTGCTCATTGTCGCCAGACGCGTTGTAGTTCGTTTCTGGCGATCTGGTTGAAACTCGACGACGCTTGCTTGTGTTGCAGATCTGGTATGAGTCACTCCGAAGCGACAATGCCAAGGATTGAATTGCAATCCGTCCCGTGATCGCGTCAAGAACGAATAGTTTGTCTCCAAGACGCTCAACCACCACCTCCTTGGACAAAAAGACGTCCGAAGGGGAAACAACCGGTATACTGCGATGATCATCGCCGGCAAAGGCTTCGAGAGAGCCCGTGTACTCCGAAGCTCCATTACCAGGAGCCTTGGTACGAACAGCAAATCTCGCGAGAATTGAGCCGTCAGAGAGATCGAGCAGGTGGCTTCGCCACACCACGTCAGCCAACTGGGACGGCCGCAATTCCCGCGATACCTGCTTCGACCGAAAGTTGATTGACTGAATAGTGCCTTGGTCGTCCACCGCGAAGGCCGAGTTGCCAGTCACCGTAACGTGCCTGATCGCCGAAAGCGACGTCTGCAGTGACAAATCGAAGGCTCTTGTGATCTCCAACGCCGAATGGTTGGCGCTGAAACGATAGAGATGAAGCATCATCCCATCTGTCACGAACGCCATCATCCGCTCGTCAGCATTGTAATCGCAGACTGTACAGCGCCGCCCAAACTGCTTCAGTGGCTTCCCGAGCAGTTGCTTCTGCTCTTGTCCAGCTTGGTTCGGGGCAAAGCTGACTCGAAAAATCGCGGTTTCTATCGCCGCTGTCATCACGATCAACACGGAGAAGCGGCCCAACGTAAAGCACCGAACCATTTCGTATGCGCTGTCCATCAGACAGACTCCGAGCTTCTCCGCACGATTCGCTCCGTCCTCGCTGGATGCCAACTTGAACACATGGAGGTGGTCCATGCAGGTTGTCCACTGCTCTTGAGCATAATTGCAGATCACGCGAGGAAACCCTTGTCGACTGGAGAGCTGCAGGTGCATGCTCAACACGCCGTCGTCGGAGCTGTCACCACCCCAGCGTTGTAGAAGCGCGTTGAATGCAGTCTGGATCCGTGCCGTGAAAGCTTCTCGTTCTTTTTCCTTCACTGCATGTCGGCGCTGCTGGATCAGTTGCTTTGCCATTCCCGTCTGGCATCGCACCAGAGCGTTCTCCATTGTTTTTCGCCACTTGTCCTGCATCTGGATCAACGAAGCAGCCAACTTGGCGCGGAAAGCCTCCTCCTGGGTTTTGGGGTTGCTACTCTTCCAGCTAAAGCATCTGTAAAACCCCTGCAGCATGCCCACTCGGTGTACTCGGATATCGCCTGTGATATCCTCCGTCACTATCTTCTCCAAGAGGCCATCCAGGCATACCCCGTCGTTAAACAGCGCAAGCAGATCCTTCATATGGCATCTTAAGCGCTTTGGAAGCATGAGAGTCCGCTTGGTCGTATCTGGCATTGCTTTCCAGATGCCATCGTTGCCCACGAGCTCAGTATCAAACACCCGCAGCACACTCGCCGTCATTGCGTTGAGTGGCCCCAGCAGCAACTCCATGCTGAAAAGCTTTGGCGCGATCAGCTGCATCCTGGAAATCACCGTCCTCACGACACCTTTCACTTCTTCGCGACACTCTTCCTCGATGTTTCCCAGTCGTGAATCAGTTTCGCTGTGATGCTTTCGCATCACTTCCATCGACAGGTAGTCGCTCTCAGACAGCAGTGCCATCTGTAACCCTGGCAAGTCGTCAACCATCGTGAAGTCGCACTTGAGCGCGAAGCGCTTCGCTTGTGTGACGACCCACTCAGCGCATTTGTTGCCATTGGGGAACGTCGAGGTAGTGGTTGTAACCCGTTTGCCTCGAGTAGAACGCGTCACCACGGAGAAGCCGGGGAAGCTTCCCTTGAGCAGCCGCATGTCGCGGCCATCTTGGAGGTTCGGCAACTCAATCTCATCGATCCTCTCACAGCGCACACAATCGTTCTTGTCCTCTTTCTTCTCGACGCGGAAGCTCACGGAGAGCGGCGACTTCCAAGAGCGGCTTGGTGACGATAGAGAGCTCATCGCAGCTCTCACCTCGGCCACATCGCACTCGGACAGACAGCACTGCAGGTCCGAGCTCATGCACGTGAGGAAACGCAGCACATACGTCGCCGTCTCACGTAGTCGAGAAGATGCGAACAGTCCATCGTGGAGCCAAGAGAAGAGCACGAGCGTCTCCTGCGTGTGTGCAGGTCCGTTGGCTCTGCTACTTGGTCGGGGAATGCAATAAATGCCTTGATCTCGGGTGTGAAGCAGCGACTCACAGCCAGCAGACCACCGTCCGAGACGCTTCAGCGCTCTCCTGACCTCTACTTGCTTTCCAAATAGTCCCAGCACACCCGTAGTACCGCTAGGCGCGTCCACGACGGCCTGATCGACCAGCTTTGATCGCAGGAGCCTCGTGAACTCCTCGTCGAACTCCTCTGGCGCGAGCACGCCGTGCTCGAACTCCGCCGGCGTCACAGAAGGGAGGAGCCCCAGTGCGCAGCTCAGTCGCAGTACCTCTCGCTCGCACAACACCGGTTTGATGGCCTCAACGTCGTCTTGGATCTCCGTTGCCAGCTCGACCAGGCGGAAGTAACTGACACTGAGAGACCTCCACTCGACGAGGAAGCCCATCGCCAACACTCTGCGCTGTCTTTCAGCTCTCCTCCTCGCTCTCGAATTGCGGAGTGGCGACGGCGGAGACACAGCCGTTGGTCGTGCTTACCACGGTTTTCGTGGCCTCGTCCCGTTGAGCGACTGCAAGAGGAGGCTGCAGCGATTGATACGTTTGGCAGCCTCAACTTCAATCAGCACAGATACTCGTCAGAGGTGTAATTTCCGATCTTACTGTGTGCTATATCCACTATCAAGAGTTTGCCATCGATCTCTGTATATGACAGTAAATATTTAAGTAGAGTGCATGCTTTCTACCATCAGTCGCTCACTTCGTTTTTGAATGCAGTATTTACTGCTAAAAGCGATCCTTGTGTCTGTGAAATCACCGAAATAGCCGCTGAGAAGCTCAAAATGCACAACTCCCGACTCCTCCAAGCCGCCATTTCAGCGCTGATAGCCTTTCCATTTGGCAGGGCAACAACAACCGAGCGCGATGGCCGACGATGACCTAGCGGTGCTCGAAGCGCGTGAGGAGACGCTGCGGAGGCGGCTGCTGGGCGCCGCAGAGCGCGCAGGGAGTGCTGGCGCGTTTGTCACGGACCGCCTGAGCGCACTGAGCGCGCAGCTAGACCGGCTCACAAGCACAATCACGGGATTTAGCAAGCTGGTGGCGCTCTGTACGTCGCCCCGCCCGTCTTGCGGTTGTTGCTACATGGGCCTTAGCGCACTGCGTTTGCTTGCTCTGACGCGTCTACTGTCTCGGCGACCGCGAAAGATGATGACAACCGCGCGAGCCTCGAGATGCCGCTGGCGAGCTCCTTCACATTGAACACAACGCGCGCAGGGGACGAGCTCAAGCGCGCGACCATTCTGAGCTCGGAGGACCGCGTGGAGCGCGTGGTGGCGGAGCTCGGGCGGCTGCGCGAGCTCCAGAGTGTTGTGGCGCACGCGGCGCAGCTGCAGAGCGGCATCTCCAGCTGCGGGGAGCAGCTTCAGCGGCTCGAGGGCGACGCTGAGCTGGCGACTGAGCGAGTGCTGGCTCTGCACGGCCGCGTGGAGCGCGTGCTTGCCGCGTACCAGCAACTAATGCGTGTGCTGTCCGAGAAGTGCGTCGAGTACAACGAGTTGCTGGATCAGCTGCAGGTGTGAGGTGTGCGGCGGCGGCAGCGATCCCGCGCGCGCCGGTGCTAGTGATGGAGGAGGCTGTCAACGCCAACTCTGGTCAAGGGGTTAGTCGATCGACGCCACACAGCACCCAAGTATGGAAGCGAGCATGGGATCACACCCATGTGGCAAGAAGAGTTCACCCATGACCCGACGAAAGGTTCATTGGCGTCGTTTCCCTGATTTTTCTCTAGCAGTCGCATTTTGCGGTACATGCATTGTACTGAGTCAGTACGACAGTCTGTCAGCTCACCTTGTTTCGACCAAAACCAGAATCGCTCACCTTGATTTCGCCGGTCTCATGATGAATCGAGCAAAAATCCAGGCGTTTTCCCCAACAGTCAGCGCAACCGATCATTTGCGCGGAAGGCGCAGGAGACCACAGCAGGAAAGGACGCGCGCGGATGACGACTCGCTCCATGACTCGGAACGCCAGGGCCGCGGCAATGGCACGGCGGGAGCGCAGACAGCAGATCCTGGCGGCCGCGGCGGTCGCGGCGACGTGCCTCGCGGGTCTATTCGCGCTCTCGGGGAGCGTCCTGGCGACTCCGGCGCCGACAGCGCGCGAGCTAGCAGAAGGATCCGGCGGAGAGGACGACGAGGTATGCGGCACGCTGCAGGACTGGGAGCTCGACGGCGGCGTGTGTGTGTACCTCGCGGCACTGTGCTACATCTTCATCGCGCTCGCCATCATTTGCGACGACTACTTCGTGGCGTCGCTCGACAAGATCACGGACGCGCTCGCGCTGTCGCCCGATGTAGCGGGGGCTACCTTCATGGCCGCGGGCTCTTCCTCACCCGAGCTATTTGTGTCGCTCGCGGACAACGTGTTCCGGAAGCCCCAGGAGAGCCTTGGCGCCGGCACAATCGTCGGTTCGGCCATCTTCAACATCTTGATCATCATTTCCTTGTCGGCGCTGCTGGCGCGCGAGGTGCTCGTGCTGGACTGGCGACCGGTGCTGCGCGATTCAATATGGTACTCATGGGCCATTGTCGTGCTCACGTACTCGGTTTGGGACGGCAGCATCGACGTGCTTGAGGCGTCGGTCATGGTAGCATCCTACGTGCTCTACATTGCCTACATGACGCAGAATGCAAAGATCGTCGCGTTCTGCTGCAAGAAAGCTGGCGAAGGTGAAAAACAAGCGAAAGGCGAGGCAGAGCAGCAGCAGCGCGTTGCGAGTGACGACACGAAGCTGCTGAAATCGGCCGCGGCAAGTTCCGATGCATCCAAGTATGTAGGGTCATCCTCCGAGTCGGAAAGCACGCAAGATTCCACGAAAATGCGAAGTCAACGCGGGTTCCTTGGCGAGCAAGCGAAGGCTGGCTCGAAGCTGCAATCCAAGTATCGAATGTTCCAGTACCACGGACACTCGCCGAACCGCCACGAAGACATTCACGTGGATATAGAGGCGGGAGGAAGCGACCACCACAGCCAGAAGAAGGCCGCGGGATCGACTAGACACACGCTCCCGGTGGAAAAAGGGGTGCTCGGGCTGTCGGAGGTCGAAGGTCCCGTGGCTGAAGAAGATCTTGGCGGATACTTTGACGAGCTCTGGGATATGCCCGACGGCTGCTTGGGGAAGCTGTGGTTTGTGATCACGCGACCCATCGTTCTCGTGTGCCGCTTCACCATCCCAGACTGCCGCTACCCGGTCTTCTCAGGCAAATTCGGCATCGCTGGTGCATTCTTCATCTCGATCGCGTGGATCGGCGTTCTCTCCCATTTCACCGTGGAGTTTGCCACCAAAGTTGGCTGCATCGCTGGCATCCCGTCGGCGTTGATGGGCTTGACAATCCTCGCCGTGGGCATGTCGATCCCCGACGCACTCAGCTCGATCCTGGTCGCACGCGACGGCCACGGTGTCATGGCGGTCTCGAACGCGCTCGGCAGCAACGTGTTCGACATTCTGCTCGGCGTCGGTCTGCCGTTTCTTCTCTCCAACCTGGTTTACGGAGAGGAGGTCCCGGTGTCGAGGGACGACTTGGACATGTCGATCTTCATCCTGTTCGGCGTGCTGCTGTTCGTGATCACGCTGCTGATCTTGTCCAAGTGGCGCCTGTACCGTATCCCGGCGGCGTTGATGGTGATTGCGTACTGCGTGTACGTGGCCATGTCGTACCTGCACGGACTCGGGAAGCTGTAGAACGGATACATTTGGGGTGCATTCAAGTGTCCTGAACGGACGGGTTCCAATAACTATCGAGAGTGGAGTGTGACTCTTTCGGGAGCGAGCAAGAGTTGCCGTGAACAACTTGCAGCTTCACATCATGGTTGTTGTTCCCGGCTGAACATCAGAGAAGGTCTCGTGACGGGTACGCACGCATATCGCAGTGATGGCTCTCGCACGCGCAAACATCGGGCTTCTAGCTTGCACAGCATCGGCATTGATTGCGGCTCGCAATCCCTGGAGGATGGTCTGCTGCAACCCCGAGTACGCTCGGAAAATCCACCGTGTAACTGTGCGACTCAAGTGACGCCCATCCGTTCGTGTCATGTGGCTGACAGGTTGTGCTCAGTGTGCTTGTGTGATCGACCACTCGCCGCCCACACATCGCGAGACCGCAGCATCAAGAACCAGCACTATCAGCGAGCATCGTCCGTGGCAAGGGTACGTAGACGCTTTTCCTCAACCGCGGCGCGCGCCATCTTGTTTTTGTTGCAGGTGCCGCCGGGATTTGATCTCCGAGAGGGCGTCTAGTCGATTGTACTCGTTTCTAGCACGCCGATTGCCCCGGCCTCTGCTTTCGCAAGTTGAACGACGTGGCGACTATTCATGCCAACACGCGCGAGGCGAGCCCAATGGTGTGGAGATCCATCAAGACGCATGCAGCGCTCTCTTGGCGTGTTGCTCGCCTGGGTGTCATCCGCGTGATACAGCAAGCAGGTGGCGGAGCGAGTTGATGGGGAGGTCGGACAGTGGGGATCAAATCGCGAGCGCACCGATCGGCATCTGTTTCCAAGCGACAAGTGCAAGAGAGAACGACGGGTGACTGCCCCTCCGATCGCAGTGTAAGTGCAACTGCAGCACGCCGCGGAGAAAGCCACAGTGCGGCGGCGTCTCACCGCAACTATGCGATGTATCCAGACCCGCGGGGAGAAATTCGCGCAGTGGGGAGAGTCGTGCTGTTGTGCACCGTGCATAACAATCTGCGCGCGCTTGTCAGTCGAATCTCCTGGCTGGCTACCGCTCGACAAGTCCAACCGCAAGGCGGTCGCAATCACCCTCGGCGTGTATTGCAGCGCGGCTCGGTCGGAGGAGACGAATGAACAATGCGGTGCGCAAGGGACGGGAGATCACACGACACGTGCGAGTCTCGCCCCGCGTCCCAGCTGTCGCGCCATAAACAGTGACCCAGCTGCGCTACTGCGCTCGTGCTCACGCGAACCAGCCGCTCCCCCCCACTACGCGTCGGCGCTGGAAGAACCCTCAATTGGGATCATCGGTCTCGGTCTTCCGACTTTCAGTTGTTCACTGGAGTCCTCGCGCGCACGATGCAAACACCTCTGCAGCATTTTGATGACCACGGCTTTCACGCTGCTGCCAGCGCGTCCTCGGGCAGCTCGGACTACGACCTGGCGGAAGCCGAGCGGCTTCGCAAGCAGCGCGACCTCAAACGCAAATCGCGAGAGCGCAAAAAGGTACAGCTTCGTCCGCGTTCTTTGCGTGAGGTCTCACTTGATACATTCTACACCCAGCGCTTGAGGCGGAGCTAACGCTGGCTGTCCGCGTTCTGATGCAAACAGCGCGATTTGGAGGAGCTGCAGGCGACGGCTGCGACGCTCGAGGCGCAGTACAACCAGTTGCTGGCGGTGAGGCTACTGAAGCAGCAACAACAGCAGCAACAGCAGCAGCATCTGCAGCAGCACGAAGAGGAGGAAGGCGAGCGGCCAGCATCACCGACCGAGTCGCGTCTCGCGCTGCTCAAGGACAACTACATGGCGCTCCGGGACGAGGCACGGGCACTGCGAAACCAGATGAGTGGCTTCAAGCTCAAGATCGACGAGTACGAGCGCTTTATCGCGACGCTCGATGGGCAACTGCTTCTCGTGTTCCATGGTGCTAGCAGTGGACTCATGCCAGTCGAGCCCGGCCAAGAAACTCGTCAGGCGCGTCCGACATCAAGCATGGCCGCGTCCCAGTTCCAGTTCGACTGAGCGAGCGGCTAGTGGCTGGACGCGCCGCCGACCGACGCTCAAACAGACAGGGGTGCGGGAAGGCAGGGGAGGGCTCTCGTGCCGCCGCGAACAAACCCAAGCATAGTATCTATAACTCCGCCGCATGCACACCAAAAGTGAACGAAGCTGGAGAGCAGCACGCCTGGTGTGTTGACTCCCCCGATCTGCTGCGCGAAGAGCATTCGCATGCGCACGCGCCTCGAAGAAGCGCAGGGCCATCCACGGAGCGCGGCTCCGCGGCGGAGGACTCACGGGGCACCAAGCCTCCGACGCGTTGCGATGCGGCGAGCTTGGCTCGCAGCGCCGAGTCCACGCCTCATCGCGCTGCTCATGTCCAATTGTGTGTCACAGACGAGCTCGGTGTTGGGGCGTCGCCGGTGCGGTGCCGCGAAGATTTGACGGTTTACGGCAAATTTCGTGTGTGCGCGTTCGCTCGGCATCATCATTTCCTATCTAAGAGCATCAAATGAGATATGATGTATAGAGGTTTGACCGCATTGAATAGTTCGAATTTCTGCATCGTCACCGGCAGTAGCGATCGGGCTCAACATACATATGCCCGAAGGTAGGTTCCCCTAGTCGCAGTTAGATTGGTCGTCAGAGCGTTTCTGTTTTGCCCATCTTCTTCAACTATTCGTCACGCATCCAAAAACGCACAGTGCAATTCCACCAACGCTCTTGCATGAACGCAGGCGGCGACGAATCGCAATCGACAGGTTCTTCACGCACTAGGTGCGTTGATCTCGCCATCTACTCCACCAGCAAGCCGCTCAAAGCCGATTGCTGCCAGACGACTTCGAGTTCGGAGCGACGCGCCGTCCTGTCAAAGCTCCGGCTGCGCACCACGCGTGGTTCGCGCCTCAAACGATCTCCAGCCTGGGCGACAACGACCGAGCTTTCTATATGTACATGATCCGATCTTCGATATCGCTCACCTCGCTGGCAGCCGTCGTGGCCACGGACGGTGGGCGAGGACTCATTTGCTTGCGTTCGTCGCAGACTGGCGCTGGGGTCGATTGCTCGTCTTTAGAGACCTCCCTCGGTCACAATCTGTAGTCGCTGGAGACGAATCATCGGGTACACCTCGATACGCAGAGTCGCTAGGTCGCGGCGAAACGTGGCCCGGTAGCAATCGAGAGCGAGCTGGGCGAGCTCTTGCCGAAAACGGGAGAAGGTGGAGACAGCTTTCCAGCAGCTACCACATCCGAGAGCATCGACTCCCCGTGCGCACTTGACTAAAGTCGTAACCTGTCCGTCTGTCGGTCACGCCACCACCTATTCAGCTCCATTTAAAGGAGTCCATACGCCCTCCAGGGAAGTCGACGCTAGCGTGTCAGTCGGCGGAGATACTAGAGCTCGCACGTTCATGGCTCAAGAGAGTTTATGACGAAATGTCATATTTGAATTGGGAAACACGTTTCTAATGTTATACTAATCGTCACAATATCACATTATGTCTTTGAAACGATCGAGGGTAGGTCAATTTAGCATTACGGCCAATCACAACGCTCCATTTGTCATTTTCTTCGATTACGATGTTTTTGTTCGGATCAATCCCCTCCGGCGCTGTCCTGCTCAAACCATCCAATCCAATCATAGTTTATTTGCGAAATGAAAGTAGCACAATTCCGTTTTCCAAGCTGAACTGACGAGGGTGTCAAAGTGGAACGGATGAAATAGAAGAGCAAAAGTGTTGTCAACACAACCAAAAATCTGGCGATCCAAGGGGACGATGCTCCGACGTCAGTACTCGCCGCGGAGAAAATGGCAATACTGACGTCAGTGTTGTCGAAACTTCGTTCAATGCTTTTGCAAAGACGAAGCGAAGATATTGCCGTGGGAGAGCGTTTTGACGGATATGAACAAAGCGATGAAGGAGGCGTATGTTCTCGCAAAACATGCATGCGATCTGATTGCTGCGACAAGGAGTTGCTGTTGAGCACTAAATCAGTCGTTCTTTTACAAGTACCTTTCTGTAGTGAGCGTCTCTTCTCGTGAAATGTTGTCATCACAGACAACAGCCTAGACAGGTCTGTTGCTTTGTACAAGTCTTGGTATGTGCAACGCGTTTCTTTCGCTTGCAGCACACACACACATATTGAGCAACGTTGGGTTCAAAACGCATCTCTCTGGATGGCAACAGAGACCAAAACTGTTCTCAAAGTGAACTTCTATCGTCGATTCCACAAACCTATCAATCGCTGTTATGGTTTTGATGGGCGTGACACGTACGAAATGTTGAAAGTCATTCTCGACCCAGCGTACGACGGCGATGGCATGGAAGTTACGGCGCAGCGCGAAAGAATCCGGCGTAACACCAGCAGATACCTCGATGGCCACGCACACCTGTTTGTTCTCTCATGTATTAGTTCTTGACGGACATTGAGGAACAGAATCAACGGCTTGAAGGGTTGCCTGATTTTGTCGAGCTCCGAGCGTTTAGTCTTTGCCTCTCAACAATGGCTTAGCATGCAGCCACTTTAAGATGTGCGAACTGTTTTGCGTGAGCTGTTTTTGCGCGCTGACCACAGACCTCCTTCCAGTTCAGAATGGAATGAAGCGGCAGACGCATGGTGGAGACAGCTATTCGAAATCGACAAGCTCGAAGCATCAAACAGAAAATTTGTTGGCGAGGCCTTGACGGACGGTAAAGCAGTCGGTATTGTAATGCGCAGGCCTAAGGGTGAGATGGTCGAGTGTTCTTTGCAAGAGAAGGACTTCGGCGCCATCTGGGGTCTGGATCCTGGACGAAGGGATTTAATCGTCGCAACAAACAGCTTTTGGCGATGTGGTGAAGTGCTCGACCTGCGAACACTACGAAGATGCTCGATGCAGCAAGAGCAGCCAAACGATTCAAGTTTGACAACATGGAAATGCCGAGATGAGAGAAGTGCACCGCAACATGTCGACTGCACAGACCGCCTCACTCGAGCGTCTGCAAGAATACGTCAGTTTTATGATTCTTCGCTTGGATCGCCTTCTCGACTTCGAGATGATCACGCCGTTTCGTAAACTGAAACAGCACCGTTTCATCTTTGCGAAGAAGAAGCTGCGGTCGCGATGTCTACGGCTGAACGAGCAAGCGGGAAGGCGGACTGTGGTCGTGTTGCGCGACTGGAGCAACATTGACTCAGCTGGACGAATGAAGAAGGCTCCTGCAGGTCCGGTCAAGAGCCTCGAGCGCGAGCCTAAAAGGCACTGTCGCGCCGTTTCCATCGACGAATTTCGAACCAGCAAACTGCACTCTGCTTGTCACGGAGAGATGAGGAATCAGCACAGCTTGTGAATGTGCACGGATGGGATGGAGCGAACGCCAAAGGTTCATAGTGTACTCTGTTGTCGACCCAATGGCTGCCAAGGTATGACTGTGAACCGCGACGTGAACGCCTCCCTGAACATGCTCATGCTTTTCCAGTGTCAACTTCGCGGACAGAGGCAACCACCAGCATGTTCCAAACAAGTAGGATAGTAGGATAGTGGTAAGTTTCCTGTTTAGCTGCATAGGTTTGGTCTCGCGAGTGGAGCCGACAACGGCTAGCAGCACAGTTGTGCTGGTGACACATTAGCACGCTCGCATGAGCACGCTCTCGTTTTGGACAGACACGCCACGAGCCTTTTCCTTTGAAGCAACGCGACTAACTGGTCCAAATGCTTGCTGCCGTCGTCAGCATCGCACACTACCTCCAGTATGCATGTAGTACATGGCAAGAAGCAAAGATCCATGAGTATCGCTGCCGCTCGTACCACAGATCTCAATGCTCGCTCCAAACAGGCGATAGTCCACGAGCAGATAGGCATGGACTGCGAACCAAGTGGCATGCTCCCCATCCCTCCCTCCCTCCTCCTGGTCACAGCGGCGAGATGTAGCTTCCTAAGTAGCCACAGCGCGAGATATGAGCCGTTTCCGATCGCAGCGGACCGATTCACACTCGTTGCCATGCCCTCGACATCGTCAAACGCGCCAGCCGATACTCAAGGCGTCGACAGCGAAACCATCGCTTTCGCCACGAGGTGAAACAATACGCTGCGACTTCTGTCAACACACCCGCAGCCTCCATTCGCTTCGAAACGATGTAGATTGTTTCGAGACGAACGCGGCTCCTCAGTTGTGACAATGGATCCGGAGTTGCTCTCGATGGACTGCACCATCGAATTCGACTGCAGACGGAGGACGAGTGGGTCCATCAAGGGTTTAGATCCGCCCGAGAAACAAACGAAGGAGCTCACGAAGGCGGCCAAGAGGAGAGGACGAGACCAACTTCGTGAACCGATGCCGTTCCTACGACTAAGCGGGGAACTGAAACGCCAGCGCGAAGCCGCTGAGAAAGCTGTGGATGCTCCGAGGTGTCAAGCGCCGTCGTAACAACAACGCGCAGGCGACAGTAAGGATCGGCACAGCTCTGTGGTGTGAAGATGAATCGTGTTCGTTTCGCCTTCGCCTTCGCCTATCAGCGAGGCGCCAAGCGAATCGCCACGGTATTATTAGCTTTAGGTATGGCCCCGCTTGCGTTGCTTCCGGCCCACGAGCAGAGCGGCACTCACGGACCATCAGCGCGCGCTACTGGCCGCTTGTGATAGAGAAGACGGGACCGACTGCCATAGATTCCCACCGTAGCGCGATGAAGAGCACCTCCTTGATCCAGAGAGACGTGAGCGTCGAGCCACCGAAGTGGAAGAGGCACAATTTGTCCTTGTCGCTGCCGCCAGCCTCGCTCGAGCTCGAGCCGCGGTCCTGAAAGAGTACCCAAACGTACTTGTCGACCCAGGCCTCCTTGCCCAACGGGTGCGTCTGCGTCAGCGCCTCTGATGACTGCGCGGACGCCATGGCGCGCACCTCCTTGAGGACCTGCGCGGCCTCGTCCTCGCGGAACTGCACGAGGTCCTTGTCGATCGAACGGAAGAGCATCATGTAGCCTTGGTCGATGCGCACGCGCGCCAGGAGGAACACGCACTTGACGACACGGTCGACGGCGGGCGAGTGGATCGTGCGGTAGAACAGCACCGTGTCGTCGTTCACGTGCTGGAGCACGTGGAAGTTGACCTTGATTTGACCGCCGTAGACCTTGGAGAACTGCTCGGGCGACGAGAAGATGTCCCAGCTGCGCAGCAGCAGCTCGAGCGCCGACAGCCCTGGGAACTCTTTCTCCAGCCCGAACTTGAGCTCCTTCCCCTGGATCTTGCGCTGGTCGGTCCACCCGAGCACGCGCGCGCCGGTGCTGAACTTCTCGGACCCGTAGGCAAAGTTGATGACGTCGTCGCGCGCCGAGGCGATCAGCTTGGCGTACTCGGCCTCGGGCAGCGGCGTGATGTGGAAGCGCGCGCCGTCCTCGGGCGCCGTCTCGGCGTCCACGAGCTGTCCGAGGCGGTCCTCCGCCTTCATGTAGCTTGCGTTCGACGTGTACAGCAGTTGGTTCTCGGCACGGTACCGGTTCTTGAGCTCCGTCACGAGCAGGTACTTGCGCAGCGCCGGCGACGCCGCTGCGGCCGCCGGCGCCGCCGTGTGCTGCGCCAGCGCGGCGTCGTACTGCAGCTCCAGGCGCGCGAGCTCCGTCTTGAGTGCCGCCAGCGTGTTCTACAGTCGCGCAGGGCAGACACGGCGCAAGCGGCGGACCGAGCACACGCCAGTGTCAGCATTCACTTGTCGCCGCGCCAACGCATCCCGGGGTGAGGAGGATAAGAAACAGGCCGAGGACGGACGGACGCAAGTTCGCTCGCGCCGCCGCAGATAACGCACAGTGTGCGTAGCGTACGTAGCGTACGTAGCTCCTCGGCCGCTTCTTATTCCAGACAAGCACACGCGCGACGACCGAGCGAGCACGTACGATTTTCTTGTTGTACGATTTTTTCACGTACTGGCGGTGGCGCAGGCGCTTACGCTCGCGCTCGGCGGCCGAGGAGGTCGCGCTCGCGCCGGTGCTCGCGTCGGTGCTCGCGCCGGCAGCCTTGCCCGCCTTGCCCTTGGCCGCCGGGTGCGAGTGCGGCTCGCTCATGAGCGCCGGGGAGGGCGACGCGCCGGCGGCGTCGCTCCACGAGACCTCCATGCCCTCGATGGCCGCGGGCGGTGATAACCGAGACTGCGGCGACCACGCGCCGGCGGCGAGCGACCAGGCAGGAGGTCAGGCTCCGCTCCGTCCGAGGAGCTTCCTGGCCGATCTGCGCTCCCTTCCCTTCCCTTCTCTCCTCCTCCCGCGACGGCGCTGGTCGCTCGCTCGCTCGCCCAGTCGGTCGGTCAGTCTCTCGCGCCGCCGCCGGTCACTCTCTTACGCCGAGGTCTCGCTCGCGCGAAAGCCAGCTTTGCTGATCGAATTGCGGCGACTGGAGTGGGAAATCCCTTTTTGCTGGTGGTGGCGTGCCCTACCCGCATCATGTATCCGAAGCATGTATATATTTATACTGTGATCAGTATACTCTGCTGGAGCGTCCACATTCGCCGTCCCTGCTGCAAACCGCCGAGTCCATTCGAGGCAACTGTGTCGCGTTGGCAGCAAGAAGGCGGCTGCAGCGCCACTGGAGCTAGCAGAACACGAGTCGATCGACCAACTCACGCATAGACGATGAGAATCACGAGCGAGCGAGCGAACAAAGGAGAATGCCCGAACGCTTGCCTATCCGAACCATACGCACTCCAACGTATACCTCGTATAGCGATTTTGACGATCCCGTTTCGCGGTCGGGTCTGTCTCGAATCAAGTGTACGATCCGTGTCTTGCACAAATTCGCTTTCGAGTCGCCAGCTGTTCGCTCGTAATACGGCGCGCGTGTGTTGAGTGAACTCGAAGTTAGGGGACGCGGTTTTATGCCAACCGATCTGATATCACCCGGAACTGGATCCTGCCAATCACGACGTCCGTTTCTGCCCAATCATCGGGGCCAGACGAATCAGACCAGCCAATCACATGGCAGTTTGGTAAAAGTACTCGCTGCGCTTCTTCAAACGAACACGACGACGCCACGACACTCGGTGAATGGAGATGTGTGTTGTGTGCGTTTGTACCGTGGATCTTCACAGCGAGGCTCAACTTGCGAAATGGAGAGCGACGACCCGATGCACAAACCGCGCGCAGTACGGCCGTATACCACGCTTCAACCACAGCCCGCGTCTGACCGTGACGTGCTCGCCATCATGACGACTTCGCTCCTGTCCACATCGTGGCGCTGTTGCCTGCACAAGAGCTCTCTCTCTTCTCGGCGGCCGTCCTTGTCGTCGATGACTCCGTCATGAGCCAGCAGCTCGCCGGCGCCGGCGAGAGGAAGACGACGCGAGCTCATGGGCATCGTAGGCTCGGACGCATCGCCGCCTCAATGCATCGAGGGCGACAAGGTCCAAGCCGCCAATTGATTGCTCGTGTTGCCTCTCGGCCGGACTGTACCTTGCTCATAGCTGCACGTTGCAGTTCGGCGCGACTGTAGCGACGGTTTCGACGTCGTACAGCCTGGCCGGACCTGGCTCGCTCGCACGGCACGGCGCGCTCCAATCGATCTCTCAATTGAGCTCACTCAGCCGCTCCATCCCCTCTCCGCTGAACTTGGCGGCACTCGGAGCCGCCGAGCGCGCGCGCTGGACCTGGTTGAGTGATACATACCTCTGCAATCGAAAGCCGTCGACAGCCGTCAGGCTCGACGGCGGCTCAAACGACACAGCTGTGCTTCAGCAGAGCGACTCGAGCCCCTCGTCGGGGTCACGACTGGCGACGACGACATCGCTTGCGCATCTCCAAGGCGGACATAAATGCCGTGTGACAACGCGACCTGCGCCAAGAAGGGCCGCGAGGCTCGGCGCCGGCCACGAAGAACTAAAGAGTGGCGCTGACGGCACCTCGAACGCATCGCGCACTGCAAGGCGGATCATAAGAATTGGAGACAGGGGTTTACGAGTCGTGCAATCGCTCGCTTCCCAAGCAGGCCGCTCCTCTCCCCGACCAGCCTGACCGGTCCGCAGCATCGCGCATTCCCCTGCATCCCTCGGTCGCTCCGGCAGTCCATAACTCGCGACGAGCGCGCCATGCCAATCCCCGTTGACCTGTCGCCAGCCGCTTGCCCGTCGGACCGCTCGGAGCTCGACCTGTTGCTCGAGTTCGTCGACCGGCTCGGTGGTGACTTCCCTGATTTTGCAGCAGACAACAACATCGCTGCCACACCCAAGGAGATCGTGGACGCCGACTGTCAGTCGTCTCCGACGAAACCCGCCACGAGGCGAGGCGCGAGCGAGAGCGAGCGGCTCACCAAGTCACGCGAGAAGGAGCGCCGGCGGTACTACCGGAACAAGGTAACGCATGCATCCTGGACTTGTCGCTGTCAATCGGCACGAGGCGGTCGAGAGCCTGACGCCGGATTGAATCTCGCAGAACCGACTAAACAGCTTGCGCAGGACCGCAGCGAGTCTCGAGCGCCAGCTCGGCTCACTCACCCTCATCAAGCAGTCGAGCGCGGCCGCGCCTCCGCCGTCGCTCTTCGCCGACCATTGCGGTGTGGATACCGGCTATCCTCGCCACTCTTCCGGCGCCGTCGCTGGCGTCGATGTGGCGTTTGGAGCCCGACCGCAGGAGCTTCAAGCGCGCTATGCTGAGCTACTGCAGCTGAAGACGTGTCTGCATGATGAGAACGAGCAGCTGCGGCGCCACCTGAGCGAGTCATCACGGCGCGTGAAGCTGCTGTCGAAGCGTTTGTTCTCAGAGCAAGCGACGTGTTTGACCAGTCCAACAAGCTTCCGACTCTTCGACCCGTTGACAGCCGAGATGTGCGCTTCGGTGAACAGGCGGCACGCCGAGACTGCCGACGCGGTCAAACGCGATCTCTGGCCCACAGTTTCACTGCTTGAAGTGTCTTCGGGCTGGAATGAGAAGCGCGTGGTTGCTGACGGCATCTTCAGGTTCACAGTGAGCAAGAGGTACAAGCGCGCGAGCGCCGCTGACGCGTGTGGCAAGGTGTGGGAGCTGCTGTCACACCCGCTGTGCAGTCGGCAATTGTTCCCGGACGTCGTGAGCGCGCGCGTGCGACTTGTTCAGCGGGTTGATGGCGACAACTTCGTCGTCTTGGAAGAAATAGAGTCTGAGACCGGCGACGGATGGCTGCTTCGGTCGTTGCTGCTGATATCGCGCATTGCGACACCTGCTGGTGCTCGCATCAACATCAGCACGCTCGACAAGGGTCAAGTCGTGATCGACGACGTGTTGGCGGACCCGAGTTATCCTCACGACGCTGCTGAGAGCGAAGCTTGGGGCACGAGCGAGCAGTTCACCTGGGTCGAGTTCGAGCAGCTCGGCGACGTGTGCGCGGTGACGTGCGCCGGCGCGATGCCGGTCAGCGGCGCGAAGACCAGGTTCTGGATGGCCGAGGCTGCACTCGTATGTCTGCGAGCGGAGACAGCGGTCCTCGGCTCCCGTTTTTCGCTGCACGCATGATGATCGCCTCTCCCCCATCTATTCGAACCTTAGTTTGTTGTAACGAAAGCACCGCCACTTGCATGTCAACGGATCAGCGCGCTGATACATTGCGATGGGGCTGACGCACAGGACCTCGAAGGCGCATCTGTCTGACGACGAGCCTTCAGATCTTGAGAGAAGGGACCAAGGCACGCACGGCCTCTGAATGCAAAGCAGTCGGTGTGCGGGCATCTCCATGGGTTGCGGCGCTGCTGCGCTTCATGGCCTGTGATACATGCAGCATCTCCACGAGCCTGACGTGGCCGGCCGTCCTGTTTATCGATGCGATTGACTCGCCAGTGCGGATACGTCGTCGTCGCGAACAGGACGGCGGCCCATCCAAGGTGGTGACTCGCCGATCTCCTGCTCGGTTCTGTTGACGTGCCTGATCCAGCGGTGCTACACTTCGCGTCGCGGCGGATTTGATGGCGTGTAAAGTCGTCAGGCGCAGCGTGCGGAGTGCCGTGGGAGTGTTTACTGTTCGAGCAATATAATGTGAATCGCGACATTGATAGTAAGAGGCGAAATAGATGCATTCGCGCAGATTCGAGGCATAAGCTATATCACATCACTATCTTCCAAGGTGTGAGGGACCAGCTTGACGAACTCTTCTTACTGATATTCCGCCACAGTACAAGTACAATATCAGGAAAATCTCATAGGTCACATACAAGATTGTCCTTCAAGAAACCATGTTTCACTACAACTATTGATTTGAGGTCCCATCCCATCCGCGAACCTTTCCACCAGCTGAGCGAGTACTGTCATTTCCTCATTCGCTACAACTAGCGCAAGGCACCGCAACGGCCGCGGCGGTCAATCGCCAAGCAATGGATGCGTATCTAGACCGCCAGGGGCTCGACTTGGCGCTCGCGCTCGCGGACGAGATGGCCGGCGTCCTCTCCAGCGCCGACAGCGCTGACAGCGACGGCGGCAGCGACGGCGGCAGCGACGGCGG
>JAADYC010000360.1:0-22909 GCA_023338135.1 Phytopythium kandeliae | reverse complement strand
CCGTGCCGCAGACTGGGGAGTAGTCCGCTTGGCAGAACACCGTCTCTGCTTGCGCGAGCACGAGCCGAGCGGCGAAGGCGAGCAGCAGCGCGAGCGGTCGAGCGACCATGGTGAAGATGGATGTGCGCGGTCGAGGGAGAATTCTCTACTGGCATCGTCCCAATGAATCCGAGAACGCCTTCGTGCGGTCCTCAGCTGGCAGCTGGTAGTACAGAGAGAGAGAGAGAAACGATTGGTCTCCATTTTCACGTTGAGCAGCAGCAGAGTGTGGACACAACGCCTCCACGTCAGTTGCGTGCGCTTGGAGAAAATAGCTGGTAACGTTACGCGGTGGTTCTCCGCCAGGAAGGACTGGTGCTGGAATGGAAGCGAGCTGTGAGCACTACCGACTGGCGGCTGGCAGGCAATCGACCGCCTTGGGAACTATTGCAACCGTCCGACCGAGTGGATTGATGCATGTGGTTACGCATGTCGAGGTTACTCTGCGCATTTTTGCCAATTCGGCACTCCCGACCGACTCGGTGTGCCTTCCATCCGAGGTGCCTGACGAATGAAGGAGCTGAAGTAGCTGGCAACGGTAGTGCGTTGATCGTAGCGACTTGGCGCGCACCAAAGTTATTCTCCAGCTCTGATGAGTCTCTAGGAGGCGACAAGGGCGACTGGTATAACTGCCTCACGCGTCTTCCATGTCCTCCAAGCCGAGCTCGCAGGATGAATGGCTCTCGGATTCGCAAGATGAGCCAGGCATGGGCCAGAGCTTCTGCCGAGCTTCACATTGCGCGGCGAGGAACGCGCAGGCCGTCGGGTACACTTGTCCGTCCGACGCGCACACTGGGACTTCAAGCACATCGACGCCCAACGCCTCGAGCTGGCACACCCGGTCGGCGCAGCACGCGCCGTCGTAGTCGACCTCAACATCGAGCTCGAGCGTTCCAGCCACACTCTCGAGCTCGCACTTGTTGGTGTACGTGACGCCGTCGGTGCCGCAGACCATACCACCACAGCAATCGCCTTCGTTGGCGACCTGAACGTCCAGTCCGAGAGTTTCAACGACCGTCTGGAGCTCGCACTTGTTGGTGTACGTGACGCCGTCGGTGCCGCAGACCATACCACCACAGCAATCGCCTTCAAAAGCTACTGTGAGCTCGGAGCCGGAGCTTCGTGCCGCATTCCCGAGTTCGCACTCGTTGGGGTACGTGTTGCCGTCTGTACCACACACTGGTTTGTACTCCATCATGCAGAACACTAGCTCCTCTTGCGCTACCGCCAGATCAGCGGCAAAGGCGAGCAGCAGCGCGAACGGCCGAGCGACCATGACGAAGGCGAAGATGGATGCAAGTGGTTGGCGGCGCAATCTCGATTGGGAGTGACGATAACAGCCTGAGTGCACTGGCGTGCAACGGACAGCACCGCTCTCTTGTCAAGCCGGCAATGAATGCACCGCAAGGCGAAACGACCGGCACACTGCTGTCCCCATTTTGAGGCTCGAATTAGCACGAGCGCAGCTGAAGCGACACCTCCCTGCCACCTGCTGAGCTTACTCAGCGAATGCAACGCGTTGCGAGCGTTTCCTGGCGCGGCCCACACTTGCTGCAGCGAGTCTCGACACTCCAGCACCTCGACGAGCGCGGCATCCAATGTTGAACTGCGGACACGAGAGGTCCGAGTGAGCTCGTATCGGTATACTGTTTCAAAATCGGTACGGATCTTCTTGAAACGGTATACCGTCTGAATATCGGTATCTTACCCACCATCACGGCTTGACGCGCAACCAAGCACACAAGGCAAGTCCACGGCAAGTCAAGGCAGGGAAGCATGCTGCGACGCGGGCTCGCCTCGGCCGCCGCACGCCGCGTTTCCGCGATACGCGGCGCCTCGAGTGCCTCGCGGAACTCTCTACGCGCGCCGGCGCTCTCTCCCGGCGCGCACGCGTGCGATATCGCCCGTGGAACGCGTGGGGCTGCAAGCACTGCTTCGGCGGCGCGCGCCACGGCGGTGCCGGTGATCCAGCGCGGGGACGGCTGCAGCGCGCTGCAGGTGGGCGAGACGTACCACAATTTCCGACTCGAGCGCACGGTCAAGGTGCCGGAGTACAATGTGGAGGCGCTGGAGCTGAGGCACGCGCGCACGGGAGCGACGTACCTGCACATCGACGCGCAGGACGCCAACAACGTGTTCAGCGTGCTGTTCCGCACGCCGCCGGCGAGCTCGAACGGCGTGGCGCACATCCTGGAGCACACGACGCTGTGCGGGTCGCAGCGCTTCCCGGTGCGCGACCCGTTCTTCAACATGATCAAGCGCAGTCTCAACACGTACATGAACGCGCTCACGGGCTACGACCACACCATGTACCCGTTCTCGACCACGAACGCGCGCGACTACGCCAACCTGCGCGCCGTCTACCTGGACGCGGTCTTCTTCCCCAACTTGCGCGAGCTCGACTTCCTGCAGGAGGGTCACCGCCTCGCGCTCGAGCGCGAGGGCGAGGTCGAGGGCGAGGCCGTGGGCGAGGCCGAGGGCGACGCGCGGCTCGTGCGCAAGGGCGTCGTGCTCAACGAGATGAAGGGCGTACTGTCGGACAGCAGTAGCCTGTTCGCGACCGCGCTGCAGCGCGAGCTGCTGCAGGGCTCCATCTACGAGCACGTGAGCGGCGGCGACCCGCGCCACATCCCGGAGCTCTCGTACGCCGAGCTGCGGCGCTTCCACGCGACGCACTACCATCCGTCCAACTGCTGCTTCTACTCGTACGGAGACCTGCCGCTGACGGACAACCTCGCGTTCCTGGACCAGGAGGTGCTGAGCCACTTTGAGCGCAGCGCCGCGTCGGCCGCCACGCGCGTCGACACGCCGGGCTTCAGCATCTTCAAGGCGGCCGCGGACTCACCGGCGGCGAGCGACCGCCTCGTCGTCATCGAGGGGCCCGCGAGCAACATGGCAGGCGGCGGTGGCGGCGGCGACGAGGCCGCGGACCCGAACACCAAGTACTGCGCATCCAAACTGGTCGACGTGCGGTCGACGGACGCGTTCGAGACGTTTGTGCTGCGCGTCGTGGGCTACCTGCTGTCGAACGGGCCGTCGTCGCCGCTGTACAAGGCACTGATCGACTCTGGGCTCGCGCAGGACTTCTCGGTCGGCACGGGCTTCGACACGTCGACGTTCTACTGCACCTACGGCGTCGGCGTCGAGGGCATCGCGGGCGAGGCGGCCATCCCCGAGATCGACGCGGCCGTGCAGCGCGCGTACGAGCGCGTGCTGGCCGACGGCTTCGAGCGCGAGCGCGTCGACGGGCTGCTGCACCAGCTCGAGCTGAGCCTCAAGCACATGGTCGGGAACTTCGGACTCTCGCTCATGCACGGCCTGAGCTCGGTCTGGGCCCACGGCGGCGACCTGATGGACAACCTGCCGCTCAACCCGCTGCTCGCGCGGCTGCACGAGGGCCTGGCGCGCGACCCGCGCTTCCTCGAGTCGTACATCTCCAAGTACCTCCTGGACGCGCGCACCAAGAGCGTGCGGCTGCTCATGCTGCCGTCCGAGGACTTTGTCGCGCGGCAGGAGGCGCGCGAGCGCGACGAGCTCGCGGCCCGGCAGCGCGCGCTGACGGACGAGGACGCGGCGCGCATCGCGCGCGTCGCGCAGGAGCTGGACGCGCACCAGCAGGAGGCGCAGCCGGTCGAGTGCTTGCCGACGCTGACGCTCGCCGACATTCCCGCGGACGAGCCGCGCAACCTGGACGCGATCGCGCACACCGAGGTGGCCGGCGTGCCCGTCGAGTTTGTGGACGTGCCGACGACGAACGAGCTCACGTATCTGCGGCTGCTGTTCGACACGACGGCGGCGCTCCCGCGCGAGTACCACGCGTACGCGAGCCTGCTCGCGGCCGTGCTCGGCGCGCTCGGGACGTCCCGCCTGGCGTACGACGTGCTGCCGACGGCCATCCAGAACTGCAGCGGCGGCGTGTCGGCTGCGGCCGTGGCGCACGCGTCGCTGACGGACGCGCGCGGCGAGCGCAGCCGGCAGGGCGTGCTGCTGTCGACCATGTGCCTGCCGCACAAGCTCGGCGAGGCGCTCGGGCTGCTGCGCGAGCTCGTGCTGGACACGCAGTTCGAGTCGGCGGCCAACCTGAGCCAGCTGCGCATCCTGCTGCAGATGAGCGCGGCCAGCGCGAGCGCCGCCATCTCGTCGTCCGGCGCGGCGCTCGCGGGCACGCGCTCGCGCGTCGGGCTCTCGGACGCGGCGCTCTTCCACGAGCTCTACGGCGGGCTAGCGCAGACGCAGCAGCTCCAGCGCTGGGCCAAGAGCTCGGACGCCGAGCTGCGCCAGCTCGCGGGCGTGCTGCAGGACATGGCGCGCCGCGTCTTCTCGCCCGCCAACCTGCGCGTGTCGGTCGTGACCGAGACCAAGCTGCGCGCCGCGGTCGAGGCGGCGCTGGCGGGCGAGCTCGTGGCGCCGATGGCGGCCGCGGCCACCGCTGCGGGTGCTCCGGCCGGTGCGCGGCCGCCAATGGCGCTGCCAGTCGAGGACGTGGCGGCCGAGCTGCTGGCGGCGCTGCCGGCATCGCGCAAGAGCTACCTGGCGTTCCCCGTGTCGGTCAACTTCGTGGTGCAGACGCTGCCGTCCGTGTCGTTCGCGCACGAGGACCACGTGCCGCTCACGGTGCTCGCGCAGATCCTCTCGTCGTGCTACGTGCACCAGCGCGTGCGCGAGCAGGGCGGCGCGTACGGCGCTGGCGTCGCCATGGGCGAGGGCTCGCTCTCGCTCAGCTCGCACTACGACCCGAACACGTGGCGCACGCTCGAGGCGTTCGCCGGCGCCAGGCAGTTCGCCTGCGACGGCGCCTTCTCGGACCGCGACGTGCAGGAGGCGCTGCTGTCCATCTTCGCGAGCGTGGACGCGCCTGTGACGCCGGGGGCCAAGGGCAAGATGGCCTTCCTGCGCGGCGTGACCAACGACATGCGCCAGCGCCGGCGCGCGCAGTACCTGGGCGTCACGCGCGCGCAGCTCGTGGACGCGGCGCAGCGGCTGTTCGCTGGCAGCGACGACGCGCGCGTCGTGATCGTCGGCAAGGACGAGCAGCTCGACGCCTTCCGCGCGCAGCAGTTCGCCGTCCAGCGCTTCGCCATGGACGGCGGCGGCCGCCAAGACGCCAGCTAGACTGCTAGATACAGTAGACGCAAGACACGGCGAGTTGAGACGAGGCGAGGCGAGTGAGTACGAGGCGAGCAAGCAAGGATTCCCCCGCGCTCCCTCGCGCTCCGAGGCTCGGTTGGCAAACTGGCTTGGATTGAATGATCCGTCCGTCCGGTCCAGAGCCTGGAGTCCGGCTCGGCGTTCGATTGCTAGTTGCCGGCGATGGTGCGGCACATGGGGCAGTCGAAGCGCGTGCGGTACCACTCGTTGATGCAGTGGGCGTGGAAGAAGTGTCCGCAGGGCGAGAGCACGAGCTGGTGGCCGTCGAGCTCGTTCCACTCGCAGAGGCAGATGGGGCACGTCTGCGTGTCGACCTGCACGTCGCGCGGGTCGACGTACTTGAGCTGCCGGATGGCGCGCACGTGCTGGCACTCGTGCGCGAGCGGGAACTGCAGAAACTCCTTGAGCAGGAAGCGCGTCGCCGTGATCTCGGCGCACACGTCAAAGTCTCCGCCGCCGGCGTCGCCGCCGTCCGCGCCGCGGTCCTGCTGCCCGCCGCCGAGGTACTGGCAGAGCGACAGGATAAAGTCCTCGAGCCCAGACGTGCGCGCTGTCACGAGCGACGACGGGTCCTTGAAGAGCGCCACGCGCTGCGGGAAGCGCAGCGCCTTGACATGCGCACCGACGCGCGCGCAGGCGCGGCAGCCGCGGTGCTTCTTGTGCGCCGCGAGCTTCTCGAGCACCTTCTTGCGCAGCCGGTGGATTTCCGAGTAGCGCTTGCAGACGACCCAGCGCTGCTTGTAGTAGTCGCTCGTGATCTCCACGTGGTACACGAAGTAGCTGCCCGACGTCCCGCGCACCAGCACGGCCTGGCAGTGCATGGTCACCTGCTGCATCGAGCCCTCCTGAATGTTGCGGATCACCGCGCGCTTGGCCGCCGCCGCCGACGCTCCCTCGCGCGGGTGCACGCCTGACAGCTCGGGCACCAGCTTCACCGGCACGTCACGGAAGCGCGCGTCGCTCCGAGCCGGCGCGCGACCCGCCACCGTCGCCGTCGACGCCTGCGAACGCGCCGCCATGGACACCGGGTGGCCGTAGAAGGACGCCATGTCGCCGTCCACGGCCTCGATATCGTCGCTCGCGGTCGACAGCGCGCGCGCCATGGCCGGCGGCTGCTTGCTCGCGTTCGGGCTGTTGCTGAACATGGAGCTCACATCGTCGCGTGGGCTGTCCTCCAGCTCCGAGTCCTCCCATTGCACGCTCATGGCCGTCGCTCCGTCCGTTGGTCGCTCGGTCGATCGCTCGTGCGGCGCAGCGCGCGTTCGCAAGTGTCGTTCGTGCCGGCCGAGTTGCCTGTTGCTCTTCCGACGGTTGTATTGATGGTCACGTGGGAAGTGATATCCTATGATATAGCATATTCGCGATGGACGAGATGTGGCGTTGGACTTGTGTATTGCCTGCTCTAAGCTTTTGTTCGACCGCGTGGCTTCATGTGATATCACGCTGCGCAAAAAAGCGGACGGTCTGATGTCTATCTAGTCAGCGTCCTGTGGATGGATTTTGCGCGGAAAAGGCGAGCGCCTGTTCTCCCACCCTACTTAACCCAAGTGAAACCAAAATTTCAGGTCACTGTATTGGAATGCAGGTCAATGTGCCGACGCCTGGCCGTCATGCTGGCGCTCAGAAACCTGATCACACGAAGTCGTCGCTGAGTCTGATCCTGACCACCCAGCAACACCCAACACCTGGTGGGCGGACGGGCACTCGCTTGCCAGGGCGACGACGAGGTGGCAGAGCTCCAACGACGCCATGCCGACGCCGTGCGTGACGTGCAAGCCAGGCGACGCCACGTTCCACGCGAGCGCGGTCGAGAACACGGGCTGCGAGGCCTCCTACTTCGCCGTCGATGGTGCGGCGGCTCCACGGCGGCTCCGCGGCGGCTCGTATCCCGCGCTGATTTTCTCACCTGTGTCTCTGCCGATCTCCTCCGCTCGCGGACTCCAGAGTGCATGAAGCAGCACAATGGCCGCGTGTCGGCGTGCAAAGAGGTATGCTCATGACGTGCGCTTGGCGCCAGTCGCCCAGCGGTCGTTGCGGGCGAGCGAGTGACGGACGGGTGCTCGACGCTCTTGCCGTGGCTGTGCTCACAGGAATGGGACCGGTTCCGCAAATGCCACGAGGGCGGTGAGGCGCACAAGGCGCAGCAAAAGCGCAACCAGTAGGAGTCGCGGGTGCGCCAGAGATCAGCAAGAGCGAGCGCCTCCTTCCATCCCGTCCACGGCCGCGGCCGCAGCGCACCGCTACCCAGAGCGAACGGCGTCGATCCGCAGCAAGCGTCTAGGTTCATGGAGCCGCGGAATGGAGACCACAAAGGCGCTTGGGAGTCCGCGACGCACCGCCAGTGTCGACAGCTGGCCGCGCGGCTCTGCGTGCGGCGCCTGTGGCGCTGTGCGGCGCGCACTGGCCATTGGCATCCATCGCCGCGCGCGTCCGGTCCAGCGGCGGGGAGCGCCGGCGGCTTACTCGCTCCATTACCCATCGAGGCACCGGCCACCTGCGCCCGTCCGCCCGCTCGCCCATCCGTGCGTCCGGCGCGCCGACGCCATCGACGGAGTCCGTCCGTCGTGCGTCATGCGTCATGCGTCATGCGAGCCGCTCGCGCGCAGTCCACTGGGCTGCTGGTTGGCTGGCCGGAGCCGCGGCTTCGCATATTGCCGCCGCGCCTTCAACGTGAAGGTGCCACCTTGAGCAACTGCGTGCGCCGGTCCAATCACCCGTCGGCGCGCGCTTGACTTGCACCCAGTATGCTGGAGCGCTGGCGTGCGGCTGCCGGCCGCAAATCAGCGGCGGTCGGTCAATCGGTCCGACGCCAAGAAGCATCCGAGAACGGGAGAATGGCTCTCTCGGCCGCACTATGTGGAGAAGAACCAACGCGCAGAATTTCTGCGCTGGAGAATAGTACGTATCCGCCGAGAAAAGCGCCGATCGACGGCCGTGAGCGCGGCAAAATGTGGCCAGTCGGCCGCGCGTGGCGTCATTCGCGCCTGTGCGCCGGCCGGTGTCAACGTGCGGGCATTGGCCAGCGTCCGTCGGTCGGCCGGCGACGCGGAGGACGACGGGAGTATTTATGAGACCGAGCGGCCAACAACGCCATGAATGGAGCGAGCGAATCGCGGCACGCCGCCTCACTGTTGCTGTCAACAATCCATCGACCAAAATCTCCCGCCATTTTGGAAAGTTTGCGCCAACCCAGCTGGTGCGAAGCATACAAATCCCAAGATGATTACCAACTGCGACACCCATCCAGAGGGCGGACCGAACGCGTAAGCTGTGCTTGCGAAGCGACTGGCTGATGTCAAGAAAGGTGGATCGAGAGGATTCATCCGCCGCAGACGGCGACGCCGCGCGCGCTCGCTCGACGCCGGCCGGCGTCTGCGTAGATAGGAGCATGCTCGTCTGGCCCAGTTCTGGCACGAGTAGCGCCGCGACGCGATGCAGGTGTCATCTCGCGCGATGACAAGGCAAAACGCAGTCTGTGATCCAGGCGGCTGACAAAGGTGGGATTTCACCGCGCCAAAAAGATAGGAAGCTGGTATGAAAATACAAAATCCATGTCAAATACAACGGTGGATAGGGCTGTTGCCCTATACGCCAACAACCCCACTGGCTTGAAGCAGCGGCCAGGCTTTTGCCAATCCAAAATGTCTTTACAAACCGCAAGTGCGCGCGCTGACCGCGACTTGCACGATTACGGCAACCATGTAGGGCTATCGACGGCGGGTAGGGCTTGAAACCCTTCCCCTGCACTTTGGAGTGTTGGTCGCGCTTCGTTTACGAGATCCCCACATCGTGCACGCCTCACTATGCGAGCCGACGCCCAGTCGCCCCCAGTAGCGAATTTTCGCCCCGCATCGGAACCGCCGAGAGTCGCAGCGGCGATCGGCGTTGGACGGCGACGGCGGCCACTGCAGCAGCGGGAGCCATCCGTCCATCCATCCACCCGTCCGTCCGTCCATTCCGACGCACGCGTGAGCCGCGCCTTTCGGACGGACAGCGCGCGTGCGTGCGTGCGTGCTATCTGCTTTGGCGACTGCCAGCGACGGCTGCCGAGCTTCCTGTTTCCACGGATCCGAGGGAGAAACGACCGACCGAAACGCAGAGAAGCAACGAGGCGGCGCCGGCGATAACGGACTGAGGCGTGGCGCTTGCCTGTGCTCACTTCTTCTTCGCGGCGCTTCCGACGACGCGTGGCTGCCGCTCTCGAGCCGACAGGGAGGGCAAAATGATCGTCGTGTTCGGCTCGCCGAACGCGTTCGGCCATGACGTGAACGAGGCCGAGATGCTGGCGCTGGCAGGCACGGTCTTCGTCGTGTCCGTGCTGCTCGTCGTGGTCTACAAGGTCGCGCGCGGGTGGGACGACGACGACAAGGACGCGTCCATCCTACCGCTGCACTCGAGGCAGACGAACCGGTGGATCAGTGCTCGCAAGACGCATTTCGGCAAGCTTGGCACGATCCAGGAGAACTCGGTTGCGACATTCGACTGGAAGATGCGGTAAGACGGCGACGACTGGCACGAGTTGACCGCCAGCCGAGCATCGAGCTAGCCAACCCATGCGACTTGGAGCAGCGAGGGCGAGAAGAGGCGGAGCAGCCAGCCAGCCCTCCGAGCCGGCAGCAGTGCTTATCGCTCAACCAAGCGCAGCCCCGAGGCGTCGCCATGTATCGTCGGGCGGCCTGGCGACCACGCATTTTGGGCCAGCCGCTCGATGGCGACCGCCCTCGCTCCACGGCCGACCTTTTTTCACCAAGGGCGGCTAGAACGCGCGACCGCGTGCGTGGCGGCCGGCGTGCGGTCGAAGCACGCCTCCCGTCCCTCGCGCCGCCCCACCGCGTGTTCCGACAGGCACGTACACTAGACCCGCGGCTGGCACAACGCAGCGCATGCATTCCCGACGGCTCCAGGCTGCCGGCTGTCACCACAAGCTCAGCATATTTATAGAGAGAGATCTTGTCGTCTTGTCCGCGCTTATGCTTCCTGCGTCTTGTTGCGCGCTGCCGCGGCGCCAGCTGGCGACTGAGAAGAGACTCGGCGCACCGACGCCGAAGATATCCGCCGGTCGGTTGTGCGATTGTGACGCGGGCCTCGTGTAAGTAAAGATCCTCGATCCATCCATTGCATTGGCGAGTTTGGGAACGAGGAGACGAGCAGGCTGCGGCCATGCGAGCGCGCATGCGCGTGATAATACTGTACAGCTAGCGGTCGGGCTCGCACGCCTGGCACGCCTGGCACGCTTGGCACGCAGGCAGACAGCAGGGTCGTTGGCTCGCGAGAGCTCGGGCGACGACACACTAGTGCGCGCCGCTGGCGAGGCCGCGCTCGAGCGAGATCCGCGGAGGATTATAGTGGCGGGAGACGACGCGGGCCGGCGGCTACGACGCGTCCGAGTACTTGAGCATGGCGCGCAGGTTCTCCTTGGGCTGCGTCATGTTGGCGTAGCCCTTGAAGGCGCTGTCGTGGAACGCGCTGAACAGCGCCGCCTTCTTCACCTCGGCTTCGACAATCAGCTGGTCGATCGTCGACATGGATGCCTCCAGCAGATCCAACTGCGCCGGCATGGGCGAGAGAGAGAGCGTCAGGGACGTCCGCGAGCGACAGCATCGATGCGCAGAAATAGAGGCGCACCTTGCGTGTTGTGGAGTCGAACCGTTTGATGGCGGCGCGCTGGAGCTCCTCGATCTCCCGCGTGACTTGCAGCTCGCACTCGATGCTCTCCGGTCGCTGCGCGCTCGTCTCCTCGCTGGCTGTCGCTGCCGCCGCCTTCTCCGCCTCCACACGCGCCTTGACGCCCGCCCACTCCTTTTCTTCCTTGTTAAGACTGCACATCAGCAATTCGCGATCAATCAGTCACTGCAGATGCACCAACCAACAGGCGGCGTAGGAAGGGCGTACGTACGCTTCGAGCTGCTTCTCGTGCGTGTCAATGAGTGCCCGAAGCCGCGCGTTCTCGGGATTCGGGAGCTTAACCTGTTGACAACGTAGACGGACAACCGCAAGCAGGAACGCTCGTGAGAGTCCGCGCGCCTCGTTCATGAAGTCATCGGTATCGCAGCAACAACAGCACCACCACTCACCGTCTCATTGGACGGCGCCTCGGTGCGCATGAACGCGATCAGTTCGAGCTTGAGCGCGTGCATCGTCTTCTCCGCTGCACCGAGGACCCATTCAAACCCAAACACCTCGGTGAGTACGCGCATACACCGCACCACCCGCACGGTGATTCGCAGTATTCGCTCGCTTCCGAGTAGCAACGTACTCAGGCTGATGACGTCGTGGCGGCCCGACGACGCGGCGAACTGCTTCTTGGTCTTGCGCAGCTCACGCTTCACTTGCGCGCGCACAATGCGGTACAACTCACCCTGGTCAGCCGTCAGGGCCTCCTGCACCTCGGCCTCGAGTCGCGCCTCGCGCTCGCTCTCCTCCTTCCGCTTCTGCAGCCGCAGCCGCCGCTGCTCCAGCTTCTCGGCCTTCTCCCGCTGCTCCCGCAACGCCGCAGACGCCGCGTCCGCGTTGAAACCGCCGCTGTCGCCGCCCTCGCCGTGCTTTACGCGGTACGAAAACGTCGAGGCTGTCGCCGGCGCTCTGGACGTCGCTGGCCGTTGCTGCTGCTTGCGCGCCGGCTCCGCCGCTGCCGCTGGCCTCCACGCGTCGCTGTCGCTCTCATCCCTTCTGGCCTCGCTCGCGGACGCGTCGCTGAACACAAACCCGCGGCGCGGGCGCTTGGCGGCGGCGCTCGCGGCTGGAGAGCTGCCTCACCGTCCGCGCGGCAAATCAGGCGCCTCGTTAGAGTGCTGTGCGGCGGCCAGGCGCGCAACGGCCGCAACAACCACGCGTACCTGGGGGCGTTCTTCCTCCGCCGGCGCTTCTCGCGGCGGATCACGAGCGACGAGGACGGCGCGGCGGCCGCGAGCACCGACGGCATCTCTCGCTCGGTCTCTCTATGTCTCTTGAGCGCTCGGCTGCCTTTGCGCGGGTGAATACCGGTTTCCGCCACCGCCGGCGCGGAAGGAAAGGGGGGCGTGTTTTTGGGCGTTGCGTGCGCGCGGTGTTCAATTCAAAAATTCGTATTTTGTGGGCGAGATGGCGGGGAGGAAAATGAAATCTTTGCGAGCGGGTTGGTTATAAATAGAAGAATATTGGACTCTTTGAGCGTTGAGTGGATAAAAAAGAGTAAGGGGCTTCTAATGAGGGCATTCGGAGCGCGCGCGCTCCTTGACAACTGTGGCTTGGCTCGCCAGAATCCGCTGCCACCGCGTCGAGAGAGCCGAGTAAGCTCACCGCCTTCTCCTGACCGCCGCCACCGAGCGCTCCGCTCCGCGTCATTACCTTCTCGCGCGACAAATCAACGCGTGCGCCGCGAAGAACGCACGGACTGCGGCAGCAGCACCTCCGCAGACCGCATTTGGTGTAGTCCACACTGCCAACAGCATGGCTACATTTGATGTACGTCACATCATGCATATCTTTCCCTCCTGGATAGCTCCATTCGGATCTTTTGCGCCGTTTCGTATGCTCCGCCTTCCGACTTCGCGCCGGCGCTCCTCGCTCCTCGCTCCCCCGCTCGTCTCCGCGCCACTCGCGCCGCCCTCCGTTGCGTCATGAGCCTCCAAGCGCTCGCGCAGCTCGTGCTGCTACTGCTGGCGGTTCATGGCGCCACGACCGCAGTCGCGCGCGAGGTGCTGGTCGCCGGCACGCGCTGCCCGGGTGTCGACAACCAGTGCTCGCTGCACGGCTCGTGCGCGCTCAGTCGGCAAGGCGCATACGTCTGCAACTGCGACTGGGGCTTCACGGGCGACGACTGTGCCATCCGTACGCATGGCCGCCGCGAGCTCCGCCGATCTATTCGGACCTCACGCGTGCGTCCAATGTCATGCATACGTCCAATGCGCAGGCATGTGCCCATATGGCGTGGACCCGACGTCGCCACGCACGGACGACAAGAAGTTGCGGCTGTCGATCGAGGGAGCGGCGGCGGTCACGGGCGGCGCGCTGCTGCTGAGCTTCCAGGCGCACTCGGTCGAGCTGGAGCTGCGCTCGCTGGCCGACGCGACTGACGCCGCGTGCACGCGCGCCTTCCAGCGCTTCTACAACCTCGGCCGCGTCGTACGTCCCGCTCGGCTCCACTCGTCGGCGGCGGTTCCTTCGCGGCTTCTCCTCTGGACTAACCCAATCGCGCCGCGGCATGTCGACAGACGTGCTCGCGCACGCTGTTCGAGCCGCAGAGCGGCCGCGCGGCCTTCGACGTCTCGCTCCACTCCTTCCCGACCTTCCCCGTCATGAACAATCTGCACTTCCACGACGGGAACCCGCGCGTGAGCGCCTTCTGGTGCGACGCGTCAGGCCTCCGGCTCGCGGACGGCGCGTCCGGCCAAGCGCGCTGCGCCTTCGAGTCCGCGTCCGACGACGCCAAGGTCAAGCCCTATGCCGAGTGCAGCGGCCGCGGCGCGTGCGACCGCCGCTCTGGCGTCTGCGCGTGCCAGGACGGCTTCCACGGCGACGCCTGCGCCGACAACGCCGACCAGGAGGACGTGCTCGTGGCACCGGCGCTCGGACCCTTCTTCTCCGGCAACGTGCTGCGCGTGTCGGCCGCGCGCGACATGGCGGCGAGCTTCAACCTGATCAAGGCGGACGCGGCCGGCGCGACCGTCTTCACGCTCGACGGCGAGGGGAACGCCGCGCTGCTGCACGGCTCGCTCACGCTCGCGCGCGGAGACCTCGCGCTGCAGGCCGGCCGCCTCCAGGTCTCTCGCGGCGGCGCGCTCGAGCTCGACGACGCGCGCATGCGCCTCGTCAACAGCAACGTGCACCAGCTCGTCCAGCTCGGCGCCGGCTCGGACGGCGAGGGCGACCGCCGAGATCCGATGCTGCATCTCGAGATGCGCGCGGAAGCGCCGGTGTCGTCCGCGTCCGCGTCCGCGTCCGCGTCCAGCGCGACCTCACAGAGCGCGCCAGACTTCCTCCGCGTCTCCTTGCCAACCGGGCCGGTCCTGCGCGTCAGCGGCGCGGGCCACACCGTCATCCACGACGGAGGCCTCGAGGTGCTGCGCGGGGGCCTGCGGCTCGAGCGCGGAGGCCTCCAGGTGCTCACGGACGGCGTCCGCGTCCGCAACGGAGGACTCGAGCTGCGCAAGGACGACTTGACGCTCGGCGCAGGCTCCGTCCACGTCTGGAACGGCCAGCTGACGCTGCGCGCGCCGGCGTCCGCGTCGGCTCCCGGAGCGATCATGCCTGCGCTCCGCGTGCTCCAGCGCGTCAGCGACGAGCACGCGACCGCGGGAGCCGGCGGCGGCGGCGGCGGCGGCGGCGCCAGTGGCCGGCGGCTCGAGGCCTCTGTCGGCGTCCCAGTGTTCGAGGTCGGCGCGTCCGGCGCCACGACCGTCCATGCTGGCGGGCTCCGCGTCGTCGCGGGCGGCGTCGCCGTCGACTCTGGCGGGCTCTCCGTCGCGTCCGGAGGGCTGCGCGTCGTGTCCGGAGGCATCCAAGTCGACGGAGGCGCGCTGACCACGCGCGACGGGTTCGCGATCGACGACGGAGGGCTCCAGGTCCAGACGCGCGCACGCAACGGCGCCGCGCTGCGCGTCGTGGCGGCCGACGCGCGCTTCGCCGGCGCGTTGCTCAGCCTCGACGTGTCTCCGGCGCAGCGCGCGGCCTCGCCGGCCTTCCGGCTCATCGAGGCGGCCGCCGTCTTCGCGCTCGACTCGCGCGGCAACTTGGAGACGGCTGGAGACGTCGCGACCACCAACGGCGGCAGGGTCGTCGCGGACGGAGCGCTTGTCGCGGCCGCGCAGCTCGTGGCGGCGCCGCTCACCGTGCGCGCGGCCGACGCACTCGCCATCCCGAGCTCCCATAGCTACGTGCGCGTCACGAGCGACGGCGAGGCCAGCGGGTCGCCCAGCACCGCGCGCATCGACGTGGCCAGCGCGGTCGCCGGGCAGCTGCTGCTCGTCCAGAATGACGACGACGACGCCGTCGTCACGGGCGAAGTGGCGCTCGCTCCGGGGTCCACGGCGCTGCTCGTCTTCGACGGCGCGCGTTGGCGCGTGCTCTCGGCTAGCGGCGGCGGCGGCGGCGGCGGCGCTCGTCTCGGCGCGACTTCGGGCGTCGCGTCGCTCTTGAGCGGCGCCAATGCCGCGGCGTCTTCGTCTTCCACGCCCGCGACCGCTGGTGCGCCTGGGGAGGAGGAGGAGGAGGAGGAGGACGCGCACGTCGGCGGGAGCCAAGTCAGGCTGACGGTGCAGTCGCTCGAGGTCTCGGGGCGAGACGCCGGCCGTGTGGCCGTGTACGGCCGAAGCGGGAGGCTCGAGCAGCACGACGGGCTGCGGTTCGACCCGGCGACGGCGACACTGCGCGTCGAGCAGCTCGAGGCGCGGCGCGTCCGCGGATCCATCGACATGACGCAGAGCGAGCTGCGCGGTGTCGAGATCACGGGCGGACACATCAGCGGCGTCAACATGACCGAGCTGGACACGGTCGAGGTCCAGGGCGAGCTGTTCGTCGAGTCGGCCGCCTTCTTCGGCGCCGGCATCACTGTCGACGGCCATGTCCTCGGCTCCGGCGCGTACGTCGACGCCTCAGACGCGCGCTTCAAGCGCGACGTCGCCGCCATCACCGGCGCGTCCGAGCTCGTGAGGCAGCTGCGAGGCGTCGAGTACAGTCTGCGGGCCGACGAGTTCCCCGAGAAGCGCTTCGCCGCCGACACGCGCGAGCTTGGCTTCATCGCGCAAGAGGTCGAACGCGTCGTGCCGCAGGTCGTCGTGCGCGACCGCGACGGCTTCAGGCACGTGGCGTACGCGCGCCTCCTGCCGGTGATCGTCGAGGCGCTCAAGAGCGAGCAACAGCGCGTCTCGGCCTGCGCTGAGGCAGCCGAGAGCTTGAGACGTGAGGTCGAGGAGCTCCGCGCGGCCATCCAGGCGCAACAGCGCGTCACGGATGAGCTCACGCGGCGATTGGGACTCTCGACGGCGTGAGGAAGCTCGATAAAGCAGTAGCGACGGAATCGCGGACACGTTCCCAGTCCACGAGGCGCTACAACAGAGAGAGAGAGAGAGAGAAAGAGAGAGAGAGAAAAGAGAATAGGAAGGGAACAGCGCATGGATATACCGGGAGCGAAGAAACCGCTTGCTTGGAGGCGATCGCTGCGCTTAGACTCCTAGGCGTCGCCTGTCGAATGAGAGTGAGCGAGTGAGTGAGAGAGAGAGAGAGAGAGAGGAGGCAGGCAGGCAGGCAGGCAGCCAGTCAAGTCGCTCGCGAGCGACGACTGCTCGGTCGCACGCACCTCAAGGCCGTGCGTCCTGCTGCTCTTGTTGGTCGCGTAAATACTGGCGCTCCGCGCGGATGTAGAGTACGACGCCGAGCGCGAGGGAGAGCAGGAGGATCCCGAAGCTGTCCGACCAGACGAACGCTTGCCAGTGGCTCGCCAGGTGCTCGACCGACAGCGCCGAGAGGTCGGCGCCGTCCGCGGCCGCCGCCATCCAGCTCGGCGCCCAGCTGCGCAGCCACTGCGTCGAGAGCCACGCGCCGTCGCCGCCTCTGCGCCTGGCGCTCCGAGCCGCGGCCGAGGGCTTGATCCCGGCGGGCAGTGGCGCCGGGTCCCTCCCCACGAGCTTGTCCCACCAGTACTTCCAGCTGAGCAGCGTCATGTGCCAGCGCATCTTCCAGAGCGCGAGCGCGACGGGCACGTGGGCGTCGGCGTGCGCCACGCGCGCGCGGTCGTAAAAGCGCTTGGCGAGGAAGAAGTCCTGCTGCACACCCACGCCGTGCTCGTACATGAGCGCGAGGTTGAACATGGCCTGCGCGTTGGAGCGCTTGCTCGCGAGCGCGTAGTGCGCGCTCGCCTTGGCCAGGTCGACGGCGTGGCCGCCCTTGCCGTAGTAGTAGTAGTCGCCGATCTTGAGGTTCGCGTCCACGTTGCCCTGCAGCGCCGCGAGCTTGTAGAGCATGACGGCGACCGTGGCGGCGGCCTCGTCGCTCTCGAGCGCGAGCGTCGGCGAGGGCGAGAAGACCGAGGGCGAGAGGAAGCCGTAGTCGAGCAGGTAGGCCGCGTTGTGCTGCGCGACCTCGTAGCCCTGCTGCGCCATGACGGCGTACTTCATGAAGGACGCCTCGTACTCCTGGTTGCGGAAGTCCTTGTAGGCGCGCGAGAGCTCGCGGTCCCAGTCGCCGCGCTCCGCGACCATCTTGAACGACTCGGCCGCGCTCTTGCACGAGCGCGCCGTGCCGATGCCGTGCAGACTCATGTGCCCGAGCTTGTGGCTCGAGACCGTGTGTCCCTGGTGCGCCGCGACTTGGAAGTAGCCGTGCGCGACCTCGAACTCCGGGTCCTGCCCGAGCGCGCGGCCCGTGCCGCCGCCCTGCATGTGGAGCACGCCGAGGTTGTAGAAGGCGTCCATGCTGCCCTGCTTGGCCGCGGCCTTGAATAGCGCGACGGCGCGCTCAAGGTCGCGCGCGACGCCCTTGCCGTGCAGGTACAGGTGCGCGAGCTCGTTCTGCGCGGCCGTGTTGCCCTCGCCCACGGCCTCCTGCAGGTACTTGAAGGCCGTCGCGTTGTCCTGGCGCACGCCGATGCCGTGGCTATAGAGGTGGCCGAGGTGGTAGGCGCCGCCGCTGGCGCCGAGCTCGTAGGCCTTGTGGAAGAGCTGCGCGGCGCGCGGCAGGTCCTGCTCGAGCCCGCGCGCGCCGTAGAGGTAGAGCGTCGCGAGGTTGATCGTGGCCTCGGCGTCGCCCTTGTCGGCCGAGAACTGGTAGTAGTCGACGATCGCCGCGTCCGTCGGCAGGTTCTTCTTGTGCTGCGCCTCGTGCACCGTCTTGAGCCGCCGGTGCGGCAGGTCGTGCACCGCCGGGCGGCTCGCGTCGGCCTCGCGCAGCGCCACCGCGCGGTTGGCCGCCGCCTCGTAGTAGCGCACGGCCGTCTCGCAGCTCTTGGGCGCGCCGACGCCCAGCAGGTGCTTGTGTCCGAGCGCCATGGCCGCGCCCATGTCTCCGCCCAGCGCCGCGAAGTAGTAGTGCGCCATGGCGCCGGCGTCGTCGAGCGGCAGGCCCCAGAGCCCGTAGCTGAGCGCCACGCCCACGTGGAACTGCGCGCGCGCGTCGCCGAGCGCCGCCGCCTCGCCGTAGAACTGCAGCGCCAGCGAGCCGTTCGCAGGCGCCGAGACCGACCGGTTGCCATAGAAGAACACGTCGCCCAGCTGCGAGAGCGCCGCGCGCCTCCGCGCCGGCGGGGACGCCGCCGACAGCGCGTCCGCGCTCAGCTGCTGGATCGCCGCCGCCGAGCCGTACAACTCCTGCACGCGCGCGAGCTCCGCGGACACGACCGCGGACGGCCGAGCGGCGGCCGCCGGCGCCGCCAGCTCCGCGCCGACGGACGCGACCTCGACGACGCTCGCGCTGGCATTCGCGCCAGCCAGCGCGGCCAGCGCCAGCGCCAGCGCGCGCAGCGAGGCGAGGCGCATGGGGGCCGGGGCGGAAGGGGGCGGGAAGGGGCGGGCCGGAAGCCGGGGAGCCGGGGAGCCGCGCGCGACGGCCTTCTTCCGCGCGGCCGGCTTCTCGTGCCGCCTTGGTGATGACGGGAGTGCTGCCCGGGCGTTGCACTCGCTCGGCCAACTGAGCGCGCGCGCGACTATTTTCGGCTCCAGTGCGCCGTACTATATAAAGCGTCGCATCAGCTGATAGAGGCCGCCAATCGCTACTATTACTATTTGAATGCAATATCGGAGCGCATCATTATGGAATAGAGATGCGAGTAGAGAGTTGAAGTGCGCCAGACCTCGACACGTCACCCGCCGACCGCAATGCATCCATGCCAGCAAGAGCGTCAAGATGGCCGAGCACGCGCGCCTCTGCAAGGAGCGAGCGGCGCATGGCGCGTCGGCTCCCGTCCCAGCTCGGACGCGCTTGCACGCGAGTCGATCCTCCCCTGCGCGCTCTCCTCGCGCGCTCCTCATCGCCTGAAAAGCGCGGCAGCGCGCGGCTCGGTGGGCGGACGGCGACCTCTCGCCGAGGCCGTCGCTCGATCCCCAGGATCCGGATCGCCACCGCCTCTTGCCGCTCCGCCCGCCCCACCGAACGCGCTGCATTCGCGCAGCCATCGGCCACGAGCGCTGCTGCCGGCGGCGCAGCGGAGCCTCGGCGCTCGGTCCTCTCGACGCGGTGGCGAAGGCACCTCCAACGCTCGAATCACTTGGTTTCAGTAGGCACCAATGTCGATTTAGGCAACGCCATCCGTCCGTTTTCGCCGAGCGTTGGCGCCGCTCGCACGCGCTCTCTCGCTCTCTCGCTCGCGCTCTCTCTTGTTTTGAGTATACTCCGTCGACTTTGACCAATCCACCTAACGAACCAGCAGCTCACCATGGAGCGGCGCGGCGTGGGCAAGCGCCTGACGGACGGGCAGCGCGTGGAGATCATCAAGCTGTTCGAGAGCGGCGCGGCCGTGACGGAGGCGGACATCGCGCGGCGCTACGGCGTCACGCGCTCGGCCATCTGGCGCCTGCGCCGCGCCAGCTCGCACATCATGGAGCGCTACCAGGAGGGCGATATTGAGTCGCGCGACGAGCGCCGCCGGGGCCCGTCAGCCGCCGCCGCCGCCGCCGCCGCTGCTGCTGCTGCGGCCGCTGCGCAGAGCGCCAACAGCGCGCAGAGCGCCAGCAGCGCCGCGGTGGCTCGCGGTTCCCTCGTGGACGCGCCGGACAGGGCTCTCGAAGCCTCGATGGGCGACGGCGCGGCGTTCCCCGCCGGGATGGCGCTCGGCGGCGGCCTCGCGCGGCCCGTGGCCGGCGCGCTCAGCGGCGGACTGGTTCCCGGCAGCGAGGACGCGGTAGCAATGAACGCCAAAGCGGCAGCGACGGCGATAACGACAGCGGCGTCGACGACGACGGCGACGGCGGGAGGTGGCGGTGGCAGCGGCAGTGGCGGTGGAGCGGACGTGGTGCATCCGCTCGTGTTCCTGTCGGTCAAGGCGATCGGGAGCGTGCAGTCGCCAGGGATCCTCAACTGGGAGCGCGTGAGCGGCGCGCGGGACGACGAGCACTTCGAGGTCGTGAACGACGGGCTCGTGGTGCGGCGCGACGGCAGCTACCAGCTGAACGTGGACCTGCAGCACTCGCAGCCGCGGCAGAGCTTCCGCTTCGCGTTCAAGGTCTGGCACGGCAAGCAGCTGCTCGGCCAGTGCGCGTGCCCGCTGCGCACCAAGAAGGAGGTGTCGCTCAGCGTGCTCGAGCTGCGCTGCCGCCTGCCGGCGCTCGCCAAGCTGCGCGTCGAGTTCCTCGCGCCGGGCTTCGCCTTCCACGAGAGCCGCGCCACGATCCGCCTGCTGCCCTGAGCGCGCGGCGCGAGTCGGAGGCGCAGTCGGAGCAGGAAGCCTCCCTCCATATATGTATGCCGGCGGACGAGCGGACGGCCGTCTGTAGTCTCTAGTCTCTAGTCGTACTCGCGGCAGTCGCTCGTGTGCGCCGTCTACGGAGCGCCTGCGCTCGCGCCGGCCACGAGCGACTGCCACGACGGCCCGAGCAGCGCGTCGCGCGACGGAGACCTGCGGATGGCCGCCGTCCCCGCGAGGCCACCGGCCGGATGCAGCGGCGGGTGCGCGAGCCCGGCGTTGGCACTCGCGCTGCTGCTGCTGCTGCTGCTGCTGCTGCTCGAGTTGGCGCCGCCATGCTGGGCGTCGGGCGGGAAGAACAAGGCGTGCATGCGCGCGACAAGCTCGTCGGCGTCCGGCTGCTGCAGCACGAACGACAGGTTCAGGTCCTCGGCCGACTCGCTGAGCAGCAGCACGTCGTAGCCCTCGAGCATGGCGAGCGCCTGGCCGAGCTCCGGGAGCGCCTTGCGCAGGCCGCGGCCGACGACCGAGACGACCGCGCAGTCCTGGAAGACCGAGACGGCCGAGTGCGCGCCGAGCTCGACGAGCAGCTGGCGGAACGGCGCGCCGTCGACGCCGCCCGGGATGTGGTCGAGCGTGACCGTGACCGAGAACTGCGACGTCGCGATGAGGTCGACCGAGATGCCGCCGCGCTCGAACGGCGCGAAGACGGTCGACAAGAAGCCGGCCGTGCCCCACATGTCGAGCGCCGTGATGCTCAGCGTCGTCACGCGCTGGCGCTTGACGACCGCCAGGATCTTGGGACTGCCGCTCCCCGCCGCCGCCTCGCCCGCCGCCGCCGGCGGGTGGATGACCGTGCGCGCGCCGCGCGGGTCGTTCGTGTTGCGGATCTCGACTGGGACGCGCGCGGCCTGCGCCGGCATGATGCACCGCGGGTGCAGCACCTTGGCGCCCATGGCCGCGAGCTCCTGCGCCTCGCGGTAGTCCAGACTCGTGAGCAGCCGCGCGTCGCGCACGCCGCGCGGGTCGCTCGTGAAGAGGCCGTGCACGTCCGTCCAGATCTCGTACTTGCGCGCGCACAGCATGGCCGCGAAGAGCGCGCCGGACGTGTCGCTACCCCCGCGGCCGAGCACACACGTCGCGCCGTCGGCCGTGCTCGCTATGAAACCCTGCGTGAGCACCACGCGCGCGCCGCCGGCCAGCGCCGCCGCCTTGGCCGCGTCCTCGCGCGGCAGCACGTCCGCCTGCAGGAACCGCTCCTCCTCCGACTTGGCGCGCGCCGAGTCGCTCACGAGCAGCGCGCGCGCATCCACGCGTGTCACGCCGCGGAGACCCAGGCGCGCCATGATGCACACGCCGAGGTGGGTCGACAGCAGCTCGCCGAACGCCAGCACGCGCGCCTGGATGCGCGGAGAGGCCTCCTGCGTCAGCTTGACGCCCTCCAGCACACGCGCGAGGCTCTGCGGCGCACACACGCGGCAGGAGAGAGAGAGAGAGAGAGAGTTCGCGAGGAGTGAGTGAGTGCGTGGCGACGGGCCGAAACGACGAGGAGCATGCACCTTGAGCTCCTGCAGCAGCGGGTGAAGCTCCGCAGGAATGGCCACGTCGATCGCAGACGGCGAGACGAAGGACTCGTCCAGCACGGACGCCATCCACCGGCGCTCCCACCGGTCGTGCACCTCCATCGCGCTGCCCTCGCGCTCGCACTCGGCCGCTGCATCGGCCGCGGCGAACAGCCCGGCCTCGTACGCGAGCGAGAAGTGCTGGCGCGCGATGGCGGCCACGATCGACGCGTGGCTCGCGTCCGCGCGGCTCGCGGCCGCCAGCGCCTGCGTCAGCTTGTTGGTCACCTGCGTCAGCGCCGAGATGGTCACCCACACGCGGGGCGACCCCTCGGCGCGTAGGTTTTCCGCGACCTGCTCGCAGATGCAGCGCCACCGCGCGACTGTCGACACGCTCGTGCCGCCGAACTTGAGCACGACCCATGAGCCGGGCGGAGGCGCCGCGGACGCGGCGGCGGGCGGCGGCGGAGGCATCCGATCGAGCATGGCGTTGCGTTGGTGGTGGCGAGCGGGTCAATTGGTCGATCAGGCGGGTAATCGCGGGGTACGGATCATAACCGCGTGAGGGTTACGCGTGCGCTCGAATAGAGGCGCGATCCTGTTCAGCCAATCATGAAGTGGGAGCGTCAGAGTATCAACCAATGAACATGCTACGATATATTCTGAGCGCTCGTCCGTTTTGCCCAAAATGAGGTAATTTGAGCACCTCGCGCGCCACCACCGCAGCATGCGCGACCGCGCTGTTCGATATAGATGGCCAAGTCAGTGGTCCATGCAGCGCTGCCTGCCAGCGACGGAGACTCGAGGCGCGGAGAGCGTGCACTGGAGCCTCGTTAGCGCGCAGACGCAT